>JAASFS010000025.1:0-53958 GCA_023333865.1 Globisporangium perplexum | reverse complement strand
GGAGAACGCGATGGCTGTGAAGCTGCAGAGCCAGTGGCGCGGCGTGTCTGCACGGTCGGCGGTGTCGACGCTCAAGTCGGAGAAGGTTGCGGCGCTGGAGGCGGAGGCTGCTGCTGCTGCTGCGCGTCTGGCTGCGGCGGAGGCGGAAGCGGAGGCTGCGCGCCAGGCAGAGGCTTTTGCGAAAGCTGAGGCTGACGCGAATCTCGCTCCCCCCGCTCGTCGGTTGACGTGGAGCTCGTCGGTGGAGGCTCGCGGTGATCGCCCCCCTCGAACTCGTCCCACACTTGAAGAGTTGGAGAAGCTGAGCCAGCTTGGCCGGTTCTCACACGCATCCGACGATAGTTACGACAGTGACGATGACGACGACGATGATGACGACGATGGTGACGACGACCGTGACCACGACGCTTTCTCGAGCGGCGACTCGAACGATGAAGAGTACCCGCAGGATGCGAACGATGCGTCGTTCTCGTCCGCGATCGACTTTTCGTTCGAGGACTCCGAAAACGAAGTTCCCAGCGCTACGGACGCTCAGCACATTCGCGACGACACCGACAGCGAAGCGGACGATGACGATAACGACGACGACGACGATGAAGGCGATGCTTTCACGAAACCCATCGTGTTGGCGAAGGTCGATGCCAGCCAGCCGAAATCTGGTGCCTCAGAAGGTAGCTCCACCTGCACGACGGCTCCGACATCGGCGAGCTCAAACATCGCCTCGGCAGACTCATCACCTTCGTCGACGAGCGACTTTGTGCAGGAACGCGTGAGCTTCGAGTCGGACGTCGAGCGAGCGTCATCCACGTACAACCCGACGATCAACCGCGGCTCGTTCGACTCGGGAACTCCTCGTGGGAGCTCCATTTCGAACTCTCGTGAGTCGTACGGCCAGCTCCTGTTCCAAGCGATCAACAACGTGTCGAAGCCTGCTCCCTCGCCGGCGACTCAGGAGGCGACGCAGTACTTTGACACTGATAGCGAGCGTGGCAGCGGCGCCGAGGTCTCGTCCGCGAGAATCGAGATTCGCGACGAGGACAACCTGGAAGACGACCGGCAGTCGTTCGTGAAGGATGACGCGTCCGGTAAGTCCGGTAGACGCTGGGGCCGACCGAACCTGCTCAACAAACTAGCGAGCGAGAAGCTGGCGCACGTTTTCGAGAAGAAGTCGAGCAGCTCCAAGGCGTCGAGCAACAGCAACTCGTCGTCCCCGGACGAGAGCGACCCGAACGAGGCGCCGCGCGCGAAGCCGAAGGCTACGACGGCTCTAGGTGCGGTCGCCGCAAAGTTGGCGCGGAAAGCATCGGTGGCTACGGGGTCGTACTCGATCGACCACCCGGCACCGGTGCCGAGCAACCGTTTGCGCAAGGCGAGCAGTGCGGCGAGCACGAACTCGGACACGCTGGACTCGGTCGTGTACTCGCCGACGGGGCAGGAGGCGAAGCCCAAGTCGAAGTTCGGCTTTTTCCGCGCCGGACCGAGCGCCGCGCCTGCAGCCCCTGCTCCAGCGGCACCGGCACCGACCGGTTTCGCGAAGCGGTTCGGTTGGAAGAAGAGCAGCTCAGGCGACAAGAAGAAGGACGAGACGTCGAGCGCGGCGTAGGTGGCCACCGCCAAGTGCGAGATAATGTCTATTTAGTCAAGTGATGTCGATTTCCTTTCGTGTTTGGAGTTTTTGGTGCATCGGCGAACGGTTGAACACAAACTCTTTGCGCGAGTAGTGAGTCCACGTGACAACGTGAGGTGTTGTTGCGAACGAGTTGCAGATCGCTGTCGTCGCGGCGAGAGAGCGTGTTGTTTGTGTTCACATGCCCCCCAAAGTTGGGGGAGTATCCCGAGAAATTAAAGAAATTTATCACGTCATGGCCTTTCGACCAATGAGCAGCGAGATTCAACCCGATTCATTCACTAAACCAGTGCCTGTTACCACGCGGACACTTCTCTCGTTTCGCAGCAAAGGTATCGAGTATCAAACCCGAGTATCGATACCAACACTGAACACCATGCGCGGCCCGTTCGAGACCGCGATGATGCTGCTCGTCACG
This sequence comes from Globisporangium perplexum, assembly GCA_023333865.1. Classification (NCBI taxonomy): domain Eukaryota; phylum Oomycota; class Peronosporomycetes; order Pythiales; family Pythiaceae; genus Globisporangium; species Globisporangium perplexum. The sequence goes on along the minus strand of JAASFS010000025.1, from coordinate 51,913 downwards.
GGGGTGACGAACCTCTGCATGCTGCCCGCGATCGTAAACCTGCACCGCCAAGAGTACGTGTTCGAGGTGCGCGCCGTTCGCTCGTTCTCCGACCTGCGTCGCGAGCTCACTGGCGACCAACCCGCGCGTCGCCGCAGGAGTTTGTCGGTACTTTCACGATGGTCACGAGCTTCCTCTACCACTGCTGCGACTCGATCGACGGCCCGCTCTGGCTCACGGAGGTACCGCTCAGCGCAGCTCTTTGTATGACTCAAGGCTCTGGACGCGAAAGATGCCAGCTGACGCGCTGTGTTCGCTCTCCAGGGCCAGTGGCACCGCTTGGACAACATCGGGTCCATCATGAGCTTCATCATCTGGGCGGTCCACCTCATGGACCTCCCAGACCCGCTGCTCGAGCGGTACACGCACTACGCCTTCCTGGCGCTCGTGCTCGCGTTCCAGGAGAAGAACCCGTGGGACGAGTTCAACTCGTACGCGCCGATCGTGCTCTGCTTCGCCGCGCTCGCCGGCTCGATGCTCGTGCGCCGCCGCGTGCCGCGCTACGACCTCACGCAGCTCGCGCGCGGACTCTTCTTCCTCGCCTGCGGTGTTTGCTGCTTCGTGCGCGGCCTCGACGACGACAATGACCCGTTCCGGCTCTTCCACGGGTGCTGGCACGCGTTCGTCGGCGCCGCGGCGTACCACAACTTCCGCGTGCTGCCGACACGGCGTCAGCGCCAGCGCGGCTCGCACCTGCCGCTCAAGAAGGACCGCCTCGCTGACTGACGACGGCGCGTCGACTGTCAATAGAGACGCCAGCCTGCTTATGCGGGTTGGTGATGGAGAAGGGAAGGCGGATGGCTGGCTGTGTACGCAGTTCTGTTGGTGCGTGTACGAAGGGATCTGGACGTCACTACTACGGATGGTGGGCGGCGCTAGACCGCCGTCGCGACGTGCATGAGCAGCTGCCCCTTGATCGGGTGCGTGAGCGAGAAGTCGTACGTGACGCGCTGCCCTGGCGCGAGCTCGAGGCGGAACCTGGCGAGCACCGTCGCCGCCACGATCTTCATCTCCATCATCGCGAGGTTCATGCCGAGACACATGCGCGGCCCGGCGTGGAACGAGTTGAACTGGAACGCCGACACGCTGACGAGCTTCCCGGTCGCCGACTCGATCCAGCGCTCGGGTCGGAACTGCTTCGCGTCTGGTCCCCAGACGTGCGGCATGCGGCCAAGCACGTACGACGAGATCAGCACCCCCTCGCCCTCGCGCACGAACGTGCCGTCGCGTAGCATCACGTCCTTGTTCGCTTGCTTGATGTTCCCGGGCACGGACGGGTACAGGCGCAGTGTCTCGCGGAGCGCGGCTTCGAGGTACACGAGCTGCTGCGTCTGCTCCATGGACGGCGACGAGAGTTCGCCCGTCAAGAGCTCCGGCAGCGCGTCGGCGATCTCGCCGCGCACCTTGCGCGCCACACCCGGGTGCTGGCTGAGGCTGAAGAAGAACCAGCTGAGCGCTTGCGCCGTGGTGTCTCGCCCCGCGATGAGAAAGTTGACGACGATGTCGCGCAGGAAGCGCGGGTCGAACGCCGCGTCGGAGCCGCTCAAGCCGTCCTCGCTGCTGACACTGTCGAGGAAGAGTGATACAATGTCCTTCTTGCCGCCGAGCGCGGGGTCCCTCACTCGCTCCAAGTGCGCCTGGGCCTTGCGGTTCTCAAACGACTGGGCGATGATGCCGAGCACCGTGTCGTCGATGACTTGGATGCTCTTCTTCAGCCCGCTCTCGGCGCCAATGTCGAAGTAGCGCTGGAGCTTCCAGAACCACTGCGGACGCATGAAGCGGTACACGAGCACGCGCTGCGCGCTGTCGAACGCCGCCTGGAACGGATGCTCGGTCTCTGAGTCGAGGCACCCGAGCTGCACGCCGAAGCCGATCTCGGAGAATGTCTCGATCGTGAACCGGTTGAGCAGGCTGAAGAGGTCGACCGTTTGCTGCTGCGCCGCCTTGCGCGCCAGGATGCCGTTGAGCACGAGCGCGTGCTTGTGGATGCTCTCGGTCATGGACTCGCGCAGCGAGCGCAGCGTGAAGAGGTTGCTTGCAGTCTTGCGCTGGTGCACCCACTTGGCGCCGTCGACCGCGAAGATGCCGTCTCCGAGCAGGTCACGCAGGTTCTCCGTCATGAACGGCCCCTTGTCGAACGTCTCGAAGTGCGTTTTGAGGACGTCCTCGAAGAGCTCCGGGCGGCTCAGTACCGCGAGCTTCGCGCCGCCCGCGAGTCCGAGCCAGAACGGCTCGCCGCGGAAGCGCTCGCTCTGCTCCGTGAGCCACTCGTAGATGTGGGTCGCGTTGATCGCCGTCTGGAACGTGTTGTACACGATCGGGAGCGTCCCGCGCGGCCACGCCCTCGGCCGCGCGAGCTTCATCGCCGCGGGCCGCGTCGCCAGCTCGTAGACCCACTGCGCGCACCCGGCGGCGGCGAGCAGCAGCAGCGCCAGTACGGCGGCGTCGAGCGGCGACATCGCGCGAATCGGCGAATGAGCAGCAGCGCCGGAGGTCTCCTTGAAAGAAAGATACTCTGGATGATGGCAAACGAGCTGCGCCACAATCACTCCCGAGCTTCAACTCAACTTCAACGAGATGGCGCGTGCCACGTCACGCGCTGTCATCACATGCTGGGAACCAACCGAGCGCTCAGATGCACAAGTGTTTCTATTAGGAGTCGACGCGGACGCCATTGGGGGCGACGGTGGCGCTCGCCCGCTCACCCTTCCCGACCTCCACCCGCGCCTTGGTGACGCTACCGCCGCCTGCGGACTTCGCCCCTAGCGACGCGAGCGCCTTGAGCCGACCCGCGTAGACGTAGCTGTACTCGAACGGCTGGCTCTCGAGCTGGAGCGCGCGCTTCACGAGCGCCGCCACTGCGTCCTGGCGGAAGCTCCCGTCCGGTGCCGACAGCCTGTGCTGCAGCTGGATCTGGAGGCTATAGAGCACCACGAGCGCCTGCACGAAGGAGCTCGACGCGACCGTCGGCAGCAGCTCCCGCAGCGTCTCGAGCTGCTGCTGCGCACGATCGAACTCGCCGAGATGGTACAGCACGCTCGCGCGGATCACGCTCCACTCGCAGACCGCCTGCGCTTCGGGGGAGAAGCTGGTGGCTCGGCGGTACCGGCGCTTGCTCGCGTTGAGCTTGATCACCTTCCCTCGCGAGTGCAGCAAGCCCATGGCGTCGACGCTCGCCCCCTGGATCGTGAACTCGCTCAGGTACGTCAGCGCGCGCTCGTGCTGCGAGGCCGCCGAGTGGGGAGCGCTGTCTCGACCGCTCAGCGGCGCGAACGACGACCAACTGCAGTAGACATAGAGGATCTCGCACGGCAGCAGGTACAGGTACCAGTCCGCGCTCTCGAGGTACGCCGAGACGCGCTGGTGGAGACACGCCGCCTTGGCGTCCTTGGCCTTCACGTCGTCGAGGAACCGCAGCGCCGAGCGCAGCAGCAGGCGGACCGAGCGGAAGCGCTGCTCGTCCTCCTGCGCCGGGTCTGCGTGGAGCAGGTCCCCGGCGGCGAGGAAGACGCTGCAGAGGCCGCGCAGCTTGCTCGGCGCGCTCGCACACCTGCAGATGTCCATGAAGAGCGGCGCCGAGAGCTCGAAGCGGTGGGCCACAAAGTGCCGGTAGCCCGCGTCGAAGCGCAGCACGTGTGCTCGCTCGTCCTTCGGCGAGAGCGCCAGCGCGCGGGTGAGGAGCTCGAGCGACGAGCTGCCGCGATGATCGTCCCCGCGACTCGCGGACTCGCTCAGACTCGCGCTCCAGAGATGCAGCACCGAGTCCGGGTACCGCAGCAGCGAGTGGCGCTGCACGTGCGCGACCCGGAGCGCGAACTTCTGGCCGACGCCCGTCTGCTGCGCCGTCCGGATCGCGCGGAAGCTGTGGAAGAGCGCGAGCGACGCCCACGCGGCGCGCGGCGCCGACTCGCTCTCACAGCATGCGAGCAGGTGCTCGAGTGCCGTTGCAGGGTCGGCGCCGATGTCGCTCATGACGGCGCCGAGCCACTCGACGCCCTGGAACGCGCTGGCGCTCGCGAGCTGTAGGATCCCGAGCCCGAAGCGCAGTCGGGAGCGCAGGCGCTCGAGCAGCGGCGGCGGAAGCCCCGATGCCCTTGCAGCCGGCGCCTCGTCTCCCAGCCCCAGCTGGTCTCGCAGCTCAGCGTACGCGGCGGCGCAGCGCCGGAACTCCGTCACGCCCTGCACGTTCCTCTCCGCGACGAACTGGAGCGCCGACGAGAGCAGCAGCGCCTCCGCGAGCGCCGCGCGGACCTCCAGCACGCTCGCGCGGGAGAGCGACGGCAGCGCGCTCAGCGCCTGAACGCTCGCGAGCGTCTGCTTGGCGGCGTGGCGCGCGCGCTTGAGCGCCAGCGCGTCGCTTGACACGAGCACGCGCACGAGCTCGATCTCGACGCGCGCGAGCAGCAGCAGCGGGTGCGCGGACGCGAGCGCGAGCGTCTCCACCTCTCGCTCTGCGTCCTGCAGCTTGTGCGACCACATCTTCTGTCTGCACGCGTCCACGCGGCGTCGCAGCTCTTGCGGCTCCAGCGCGCGCTCGGACCCGCACGTCGGTGTCGCCGTCAGCGCGGCCTCGAGTTCCGCGCGCCGGCGGTCGCGGAAGCGCACAACACGCGTCGCGGACGCGCCGCTCTCTGCCTGCCAGAACTCTGCGAACCTGCGCGCCGACATCCCGACCGCACTGACGCCGTCGACGCTCGCGACCGCGTGGCCGGCGTGCAGCGCGGCGTGCGCCTCAGATCGCGCGAGCACCGCGGGCGACGGCGCTCGCGCCAGCACGAGCTGGCGGCTCCAGAGCTCCCGCGCGACGCGCACGTCGCCTGCCTGCAGGTCGCACGCGTAGTCGGCCATCGAGACGAGTAGAGCGACGGTGGCGACGGTGATCTACGCGGCTGCTGCCATGCGGCTGCGTGTCGCTGCTGTGTGGGCAGCAAGGAGACACGCCTGTTCAAGTTGATCAAGTCGCGCGATTGAGGAACATGATGCGATCTTGGACGTGTAAAAATACCTTGATACGCTTCCTGTTTTACTTGATGGCTAGAGAGTTGGTTACCTCTTCGAGGTGATGAAGAGGTCACCTCATCGACCTGGCGCCGCGCTCAGTTCGCTGCATCGGCGCCGGCCGGGAACGCCACCACGCGGCTGATGACGAACTGCGCGATAGGGAAGATCACGAGCACTCCGATGACACCGCCCGCGAACACGTCCGACGGGTAGTGGCGGCCGAGCGCCACGCGCGAGAAGCCGATCGAGATCGCCCAGAAGACCACGAGCGGACACAGCGCCGCGGGCGACACGTGGAAGAACTCGCGCGCGGTCTCCGGGTGCACTGCAGATCGTCCACCATTCAGCGTGTCTGTGAGTCGCCCCTTCACGCGGCATGAAGGATACGTCCCAACCTCCTCGCAGCTCGACGCACCATGGGAGAGGAAGAAGATGAGGGCGACGATGCAGCCGACGCGTGTGGCGTGACCCGACGGGAACGAATGCTGGTCCGGGCCGACGAAGCGGCTGTCGGTCTGGTGGTGCGGCGGTCGTGCGCGCTTGAAGACGAGCTTGAGCACGATGATCACAAGCAGATCCACCTGCGTCCGCCACGAAGCAGCAGTAGGTCGCCGCGTGAGTCCTCCATCGCCTCGTCGCGACGCTCTCTCTGTTCCTCTCTCGCACAAACTGTGCTCACGTACAAACATGCAGATGTAGAAGGCGGCGGCGACTGCGCGCGTGCTCTGCTTGGCGTCCTGCAGCATGCCCGCGGCCCACGCGAGCACGAGCACGGGGAGCACCATGAGCAGCCACCTGGGACGCAATCAGCAAGAGCGTCAGAGCAGCGAGTCCGCGCGCGCGCAAGAGCGGATTCGCGAAGGCGTGCGAGCAACGCACATGATCCCGTCGCCCGTGTGCGAGAGCGCCTCCCAGAGCAGCCGCCCGCGCGGGTTCTGCCCCCAGCGCTGGTACGCGAGCGTCGCGAGCGTGAGGTCGGCGGCGTAGAGGCGGTCGGCGAGGCTCATGTTGTTGGCGTCGTCGGCGTCGGCGTCGGCGTCACGCGGAGGGCTCGAGAGGAGTGGGGTGCGCTCTTGGTCAGCGTCGGCGTCAGCGGCGGCAGCTCTGGCCATAGAGCTGGCTGAGAGCGGGACTGCGCCATACTGAACACAAGTGTGCGTCAGAGGAGGCGTGTCAAATTTGGATTCCCTCAAAACGACTTGAACTTTGTAAGCGGACGTGGGAATGCGACTGGCGAGATGATCCAACCTTGCCAAACTGTCTTCGGTGTCTGCGCTGCTGGCACTCTCGACCCCGCCATGCTACGCTGCGCCACCTCGCTCTCGTGCTGTTCCTCCTCACTGCTCTCCGTGTCTATCCAGACGCAATCCCCTGCAGTCGACGCGTTGGTCGGGCTTCAGATCGCAACAGCGAACTCGAAATCGCTGCGAGAGTCACGTACATCGAGTCGCTGCCTGGCGTTCGCTTCCGCTCGCATCCCAGTCTCGCGTCGTGGTGGTCCCCAGATCCACTGCTCCGCCGAGAGCCGTCGAGAGGTGAGGCTCGACACTCCAGCAACAGCAGCAGCAGCTTCTCGTCCTCGAATCCAGTTGTAGATTCCAATAGTGCGAAAACCGAGGTTGACGAACTTGACAAGCGAGCGAAGCCAAGCGTGGCCAGTTCGCCAAGACCCCCAGCGGCGCAACCCGCACACTCTCGCACACGCACCACATGGGGCTGCTCGCGTGCCTCCACGGCCGCCGGCGCAAGAGCGCGCGGCTCGAGCGCGACTACGAGCTGCTGCAGCTGCTCGGTGAGGGGAAGACGGGGCAGGTCTTCCTCGCGCGCCACCGCCGCACTCGTGCCGAGGTGGCCGTGAAGCTCGTGGCAACCGCGTACCTCGACACGCCCGCGCGGCAGCAGGCGCTGCGCAGCGAGATCGACATCCTGCGCGCCGTGCGCCACCCGAGCGTTCTCAGGCTGCTGGCGGTCTTTCAGGAGAGCGACCGCGTCGCCGTGGTCACGGAACGCGCGCGCGGCGGCGAGGTCATGCTCGCGCTCTGCGACAGCAGCCGCGCAGGGGCTGCGCCGAGCGAGCGCGACATCGCGCGCATCGTGCGCGAGCTGTTGCACGTGCTCGCGCACCTCCACGCGTGCGGCATCACGCACCGCGACGTCAAGATGGAGAACATCCTGAGCAAGGCGGGTGCGGGCGAGCGCGCGGCCGCCAGCGGCGTGCTGCTCATCGACTTCGGGCTCGCGCACCGCAGCAGCCGCACGAATAGCAAGCGCGTGGGGGATGCGCAGGCGCCGATGCGCGGCATGAACGGCACGTGCCACTACATGGCGCCAGAGATGTTCGGCCGCGACAGCGCATACGGCTGCGAGATCGACGTGTGGGCGGTCGGCGTCGTGGCGTTCGTGCTGCTCTTCGGGCGCTTCCCCTTCGACGCCAAGTTCCTCTCGCAGGTCGAGGACAAGATCGCGGCGCGCGACTTCGCGTTCCCGGCGGACCTCGCGCCGCTCGTGTCCCGCGAGGCCACCAAGTTCATCGAGTACCTGCTGGTCGTGGACCCGCGCGCGCGGCCGCCCGCCGCCATGGCGCTGCAGCACCCGTGGCTGCGCGAGGGCGGCGACGTGGCAGCGAGCGCGCCGTTCAGCGACTACCACATGGCGCAGCTGCGCAAGTTCGTCGCCGGCAGGAAGGAGCTCACGTAGCAAGCAGCATGCAGGAAGAGGAATGTATGCGGTCACGGACGCTGCGAGGACGACAATGACGCGGGCGACGCGCGCCTAGAAAAGGTGGATGACCGCGTAGAGCACGAGCCCCGCGGACGCCATGAGCACCGGCGCGTCCATCGTGTGCGGCGCCGTGGCCTCGGCGTACGCGGCGACGAACGGCAGCACGAGCATCGTGACCCAGAGCTGCAGCGGCGACTCGAAGTCCTTGTACTGCAGCGCCGGGAAGACCATGCCGGAGAGGAAGACGCACGCCGAGCCTTCGAAGCTGCGCGTGTACTTGCGGCGCGAGAAGCACGTGCTCGTGGAGTACTTGTGCTTGCCGAACGCGATGCCCACGGGCTCGGCGAGCCCGTCGCCGATGCTCGTGACGAACACGAGGATGAACACGAGGTCGGCCTGCGTCGTGCGCGCGAAGAGCCAGCGGAAGAAGAGCAGCACGAAGAGCCCCGGGAAGACGTTGCCCGCGACGATCCACTTGAGCGTGTGTGGCCGGTCCTCCGGCCGGTCGAGCGAGTTGAACTGCAGCATGAAGAACGTCGCGCGCTCGCGCATGGGCTTGATGAGCACGAGGAAGCCGAGCAGCGTGACGAAGTCCCCCCACGCGAGCTCCAGCGCGCCGTTGCAGTCGCACGCGGCGTCGGGCTTGACGAGCAGCGGGATGAGGTACGCGGCGAGCAGCTGGAACTTGCGCGTGTAGTTCACCTTGAACGCCGAGCTGCGCTCCGTGATGACGTAGCCAGCGTCGTCCACGATGCAGAAGAAGCGGCAGACGATGCCGCCGAGCGCGGATACCGCCATCATCGCGACGATCTTGGGCAGCAGGTAGAGCCAGAACGTGCTGTTGCGCCACAGCTCGGGCTTCAGCACGCTCGTGAGCACGGCGAGCGTGACGGCGAAGACGCCCATGCCGAGCAGGAACACGAAGTCGAACGTGCGCGTCCAGCGTGTGTCGTAGCGGCCCGCCACCTGCCCGGCGTAGATGAGGTCGTTCGCGTCGCCGTCGTACGCCGCGTAGCCGCCGGGGAGGTCGTCGGGGCCGCCGATCGCGCCGTACGTCGGCACTTGCTTGGGTAGCCGGAACTTTGGCCCGTGCTTGGGGCGCCAGAGCACGCGCAGCACGAAGAGCAGCACGAGCAGCGCGCCGACCGGCAGCCCGATGAGCAGCCAGTAGTCGCTTGTGCGCAGGTGCTCGGACCAGAGCGGCGGCGGTGACGCCACAGGCAGATGAGACGGGGTAGGCGCACCCGTCGTCGTGGTCGTCACGTTCGGTGCGTCGTCGTCCATCGCGTGCGGTTGCTCGAGCAGCAAGGACGAGAGGCGACGAGAAAGTGACGAGCTGCGCAACGGCAGCAGCGGAGGAGGTGGGTGGCGGCGGCTGACGACGGCGGCGGCGGATCGCAAAGTGAGCTTTTCATGGCACGTTGCACGGTGGGTCTGATTTTTTCGTGTGTGCCACATCAAATGAACTACTTCCCCGCTAAAGTGACAGGGATGGACCAAACGCTATAGTGACATGCACTCCCTGCTTTATTTCTCTATGCAAACCCAAGCTACTTGGCCACTGCGTACTGCTTCGCAAGCGCCGCGCGCTGGTCGTCCGAGACCGCCTTCTCGCTGTCGGCCGCCACGAACGCGTGCAGCTGCGTGTCGCCGAGCAGCTTGCGGTCCAAGTTCACCAGCGTTGCGCCACTCTTCGCGAGCAGCAGCACGTGCTGCAGCCGCAGGTCTGCGTACGGATACAGCGTCACGTCCTCCGCGATGAGCGTCGGCAGCTTGCCCATCTTGAAGTCTTTGAGCAGCTCGGCGTTCGCATCCTCAAAGCGCTCCATCGGCGTCTTCAGCACCGCGATGTTCTTGTACGCCATCGAGTTGGACTTCACGGAGCGGATGCCCACGCGGCTCTTGCCCTTCACGAGCTCCTGCTTCACGCCGAGCTTCGTCTTGAGCGCTTTGCGCAGCGACGGCGCGTCCACCAACAGCAGCACTCTGGCCTTCTGCCGTCCGTCGAGCTTGCGCAGCTGCTGGAGCTTGGTAGCTGCGGCGCCCACGCACTCGTCAAGCGATGCGCAGAAGCGCAGCGGGTGCTTCGGCGCGTCATCGTCCTCGGCATCGCCCTCGCTGTCGATCTCATCAACAGCGTCGTCGTCGTCGTCGTCAGTATCGCTCTCGCTCTTTTCCGCTGCTACGACAGCAAAGCTGTCGTCGTCGTCGTCGTCATCGTCGTCGTCCGCAGCAGCGCTGGGGATGTGCGACGTCTTGCGGCGCTTGGCGCTGGAGCCGCCACCGCCGATCGCGCGCACGAGCTCCTCGGCGCTCGGCTTCTTCCAGCGCGGGTCCCGCTGGCTCGGGGGCTGGAACAACCGCCCGGACGCGTCCTCGGCCGTGAGTCCGTCCTGCAGGCGGCGCTTGCGCGTCTTGCGCCGCGTCGCCAGCGTGCGCTGCTTCTTCTGCGCGAAGCTGCTGCTCATTCTCGCCGAGCAATTCCAGAATGACTGACAACCGAATCACTGGCTGCGGGCAATGTCCATTTTCCAAACCTGGTTACTATTGTAGCGAGTAGAAAGCGGTCGACACTGACGCTGTCTGCCACCTTGCTGCTGATATGTGCGACCGAGAAGATCGTGTCGACGCCGACGAGCTCTGCGCTGCTCGCGGATCTGGGCCGATGGGGCAAGACATGTCGAAGCGAGTCGATTGAGTGTGTCTCGCTTGCTCGCGTTCTCGACCCATCTCGTCGTCGAGCACCGCCACGAGTTCGCCCCTCGTTGTCCACTTCAGGGGATTCTGGCGCGGTCGCCGCCAGCTTGATCGAGTGCTCTGTCGATGTCGTTGGCATCCACGAAGCACACTTGGGAGGTGGCGCTCTCGGCCATCTCAGCATCAAGAGCTCGCGGGTTCCTGGAGCCGCTGATCAACGCGCTGCCTGCTTCGCGGTGGCTTCGGCTTCGATCTTCTCTCTTCGCACAGACGACAGTGCTCCTCGGTTCTTCCAGCTCAGTCGCGATCTTCAGTCCACGGAGCCTCGCCGCACCCCTCGATCGCCTGCGCGCGACTGCGATGAACTCGACGCTCTGGACACCGATGCTGCACGGCGACCCATTGTGGGCGGGCGGGACGCCGCTCGTGACCACCATGGCGCTGCTGGGGCTCGTGACTGCCGTCTTCGCGGTCGTCGCCCACGCGCGCAGCGCGCGAGATGCGAAGGGTGTGCGACCGGCCGGCACGCTCCCGTTCTTCGGCAACACGTTCCAGATCCTGCAGCACGAGGCGCGCTACTTCGACTGGATCACAGACCAGTGCGAGCGCGCGCAGGGCCGCCCGTGGCTGCTGCAGATCCTCGGCGCGCCGCCGATGCTCGTGCTGAGCACACCCGAGCTGCTCGAAGACGTCCTCTCGACGCACTTCGCCAACTTCACCAAGGGTGGCTTCATCAACGAGAGCGTGCGCGACCTGCTCGGCGACGGCATCTTCGCGGTCGACGGCGTGCAGTGGGCGACTCAGCGCAAGACCGTCAGCCACCTCTTCTCGCAGCGCGCGCTGCGGGAGTTCATGGCCGACGTCGTGCACGCGCATTCGCGAGAGCTCGCAGCCTTCCTGGGCCGTTACGCGCGCGCGCGCGACCCCGTCGACCTCTTCCAGCTCTTCAACCGGTTCACGTTCGGCGTGTTCACGCAGATCGGCTTCGGCGTGCGCCTCGGTCGCCTCGAGGATGACGACGACGGCTCCTTCCAGAGCGTGTTCGACGGCTGCCTGCGCCACTTGGCGCAGCGGTTCATGCTACCGATGCGGTACTGGAAGCTGCTGCGCGCGCTCAACCTCGGCTCCGAGCGCGAGCTACGCACGTGCATCCAGGTGCTCGACGACACGGTGGGCGGCATCATCGCTCGCTCGCTCGCGAACCGGAGCGCTGTTGCATCATCGGCGGCGCGTGCCGAGCCGCGCAAGGACATCGTCGCACTCTTCCTCGACCGTATGCACACGGAAAGCGGCGGTGACGCGCCGCCGCTCGACGAGAAGTACCTGCGCGACGTCGTGCTGAGCTTCCTCATCGCCGGGCGGGACACCACGGCGCAGGCGCTGAGCTGGTTCTGGCTCAGCCTGAGCCAGCACCCGGACGTGGAGCGCAAGGTGCGCGCTGAGATCGCCGCGGTGGCGCCAGGCTTCGCGCTGAGTGCCGCGCCGCTGACCGCGGAGCAGCTCCGGCAGCTCGTGTACCTCGAGGCGGCGCTCAAGGAGACACTGCGGCTACACCCGTCCGTGCCGGACAACGTGAAGATGTGCGTGACGGACACGGTGCTGAGCGACGGCACGTTCGTGCGCGCGGGCACGGCGGTGGGCTTCCCGAGCTACGCGCTCGGCCGCATGACGAGGGTCTGGGGGCCGGACGCGCTCGCGTTCCGCCCGGAGCGCTGGCTCGACGCGCGCACGGGGAAGCTCGCGACTGTATCGGCGTTTCAGTTCGTGGCCTTCAACGCGGGGCCGCGCACGTGTCTGGGGCAGAACCTGGCAATGATGGAGATGAAGACGGTGGCGGCGCTGCTGCTGAGCAACTTCCGCTTCGCGCTGGTGCCCGGACAGACGGTCACATACGCGCTGAGCCTCACGCTGCCGATCAAGGGGGCGATGCTGATGACGGTGGCGCCGGCCGACTCTGACTGCAGTTAGGTGCTAGCGCAACTGAGTAGCTAGGTGCTCAGCACGTCGGCGTTCAGCACGTCGGCGCTCGGCGGCTTGGCCGCGCGCGCTTTCTGCCAGTTCAGCTCGGCGTTCGGGTCGAAGTTGAACGCGAACTTCATGAGGCACGTGGCGTTCATGGTCTGCCGAGAGCGTGAGTGTAGAGTGTGAGGTCAGTGGCGACAGCAGCGTGTCACCAGTCGGCGCATAACAGCGCACCTTGAGCACCGCCGCGTAGTCCACGAGCTCGTGCAACGTGAGCTGCGCACGCGTCTTGACGCCCACACCCTTGGCGAGCGCTGCGTAGACAGCGCCGGCGTCCGCGAGCGGGTCAGTCTGGAAGATCGCGTCTTTGATGCGCGACAGCGGCAGGCGGCCGGAGCCGTCGACGTCCTGCTGCTCAAGCTCGCTGCAGCCATACATCACTCACCGTCCGTCAGATTTGGGAGAGTGTGTGCAAGAAAGACAGAGAGTGACGCACCCGAGCACGAGCGCGTAGAAGTCCTGGATCTCCTTGAAGTGCTGCGCGCGCACCGTCTTGACGAAGAAGCCGCGCGAGCACCCACCGCCGGCGCGCGGCAGGATGTCATCGACGTGGAGCACCGAGTCGTTGCCGCCGCGCTTCATCTTGTGCATGTCCCGGATCACGGCCTTCTCGATCGCCTGGAGCTGCGCTGACGTCTTGAGCGGGAAGAACTTGCGCAGCGTCACGAGCGCGTCCTTGAGCAGCACGCGGCGCTCGGCCGCGAAGCTCTCGCTCCCGTACGACTCGCTCAGGCGCGCGAGCAGCTGTTGGCACGACGCGAGCATGCGCTCTTGGTCGAGGTACACGAGGTCGCTCACGGCGTTCGTGAGGCAGAGCAGGAAGAGCTCGAGCTCAGCGTCCCACGAGTACGCGCTGAGCGCCACGAGGACGTTGTACCCCCACTCGGCGACCAGCGGCTGGAAGCCGTACTTGCGCCGCAGCTTCTCGTACAGCACCTCGTCGAGCGGGATGCTCGCGTGCGGTGTGCGCAGCTCGCGCCGGCGCTTCTCGGCCCAGACCTTGCGCACGAGCGCCTCGAGCTCCGTCTTCTTGACCTCGCGCTGCTTCACCTTGCCCTGGTGCCGCAGGAACTTGGGGATCTCCTCGTGGGTCCCGAGTGCCACGATGTACTCGCGCTTCGCTTTCTTCGCCGCCCTGGCCGACGGAGACGCCTGGAGCGTCGGGCTCTTCGGGCTCTTCTGCAGCGCGCGATCGAGCTGCGAGTGGAGGATGTTGAGCTCCACGCGCGCTTCCTCGATGTCGTGCCAGATCTATCGGAGGGCGTTTGCGTCAGGCTCAAGTACCATGCTGCAAGACCCCGCAGGGCACGTACGCGGCTCAGGTGCAGGTTCACGCCGATGTGCTTCTGCAGGCGCTCGATCCAGTGCAGCATCTCCGTCACGAGTTTCTTCGTGCGGCCCGTTGCGCGCGTCTCCCGGCTCTTGAAGCTCTCGTGTCTACCGCCGTCACCGTCGCCATTGTCGAGATCCAGCACCGGGAGCTCGTCGCTGTCGCTCTCAGCGTCATCCGCGATCTCCCACTGGAACTTCTGGTGCGAAAGCTCCGGCGTCTGCTCCACGATGTCGTCCCAGTGCGGCCGCGGCGTGTGACACTCGCGCGTGCGCTGGAATGCGGCCTCGCGGCGCTCGAGCTGCTGCTCTGAGTCGAGGAGCGTGCTCTCAAGCGCGGCCTTCTTGTCGAAGTCGTGCTGGCGCTGCGCATCGATCGCAGCGAGCTGGGCGTCGAGCATCGCGAGCTCCGCCTCGAGCACCGCGTTCTCCTCCTCGGCCTGCCGAGCGCCAAGGAGAAGCACGTCTGCCTGATCACGGCGCTTCTTCTCGTCCAGGTGCTTTTTCATCGGCCCGCGCGAGACGTACTCGAGGTACGACGCCTTGGCGCGCACCTCCTTGAGTTGCGCGTCCTGCTTCTCGGCCTGCGCCACGAGCACCTCGTATTCGCGCTTGTACTCCTGTTCGTGGGTCAGCAGCGCGCTGTACTCGCGCTCCAGCTGAGCTACCGCCGCCAGCTCGACGTCGATACGCTCGTTGCTCGAGGCGTGGGACTGCGTGACGAGCTCCAGGTCGTCGTCGAGCTCACGAAGACGCTCCTCGAACTCGCGCCGGATCTCCTCCTCCATCGCCAGCTTCGTCCGCATGTCCACCACTTGCGCGTCGAGACGCTGCAGCTCCTCTTGAGTATCTTCAAGCCGGGAGAAGTACTCGCTTCCGGAACGTGCCGCGCTGACGTTCGCAGCTCCTTCGCTGCCAGCGTCGCTCGTTGCGGCGTACACGGCGTCGTGCAGCACCGAGATGACTTGGAGCAGCATCGCCTCGGCCGCTCCGTCGCGAGACTGGCCCTGCAATCCTCGCAGCGCCTCGAAGGCTCGGGCGGCGGCTGCCTGCTTCTTCTTGGTGTCGAGCTTCGCCGCAGCACGTCGGTCCTCGCCCGTGTAGGCTATCGACACTCGGGGACTCGAGCATGTGGTGATGTGGGGTGGTCGGAAGCGCTGGGCGTTGAGAGTGCTCGACTCGCTCAGCTGCGCTGGAAGCGGCGGCGGGGCGAAGTGGATGCGCGCAGTCTGCACGAGCCTCGGCGCGTTCTCGCGCTCGTCGACGCTACTCCCAGTAGCGCGAGTTGTGTGCGGGTAGACGGACGGGAGCTCGCCGCTCTCGTCGTCTCGGTCGTCTGACTGGTTTCCACTCGCAGTCGGCCACGCAGCGCTGAGCGTCATGCGCGCCGGGAGGTCGAAGCGCAGGCGCGGCACAGGACACCGCGTCGGCTTCTCGCGGCCCATCGTTGTTCGCTAACTTTGTTATGCTACAACTAAGACCAGATGCAAGGTTGCCCTTGCGCTGAGAGCGTTCGCTCTCGCACTCCTGAACTACCATGCCTCGGCTCAAGCCCCAGCTACGGAAAGCACGGAACATGGAGCGCCGACCAAACGGCAGCTTCTGACGCTCTCGCCTTGCCCGCGCGAATGTCGGTGCCGACATCCCCGCCGACGGAGACGACAGTCACCGAATTCGAGGTGTCACCTCCAACACCCAGGGCGAGGCGACGGAGCGACATTCGACGTCGAAGCTCTCCTGGCCAAGAAGTCGGTGAATGACTCGCCGTACTACTTGGTCAAGTGGGAGGGCTACCGCGACCCAACGTGGAGCCGGCGCCAAACCTCCCGCAGCAACTCAAGTACCAGTTCGAGCTCGATCACATCGGCTCGGTGTGGCTGCGCCAAGTTGTTCGCTTCGAACACGAGTAGCTACAGGGTGTACGAACTCTGACTTTGCATCACTCCTGATAATGTTGCACTTCCACTGGCTGTGACCTGGTGGCGGCGACGTCAAGGCAGCCTGATGGATGGCGCCAGGGCGACTCTCGATCTATCGGATGCCTCGCGAGACGTGGTTACCTCTCTCGGTCCACTGAGGGCTGCACTGACGGCGTCATCTCGACATCGCATCTCTACCCTGCCAGCCCCTGTCGCGCGTGCTGACAACGCGCTCATGCGCTGCCTGCTGCCTGCTCGCCGGACGGCGGAGCCGCTTGCGTCGCGTCCGCACTCGAGTTGGACGCGCACTGAGCGACTACAGATGGATGCGGAGCGATCCAGCGCGAGCGAACGACCTTGCGGCGATAGCACTCGTGGTGGTGCGCGAGTGCCTCGAACGCGTTGGTGATGCTGCTCGCACCCGTGTCATCAGAGGCTTCTGAGAAGAGCTTGAAGAATACTTCGAGCGCGTCGTCGCTCTTCTCGAGGTCCATGACGGCGCGGCGGCTGAGCGCCTGCCCTTCGCGGTGACTCTCGCGCAGCTGGTTCACACGAGCGAAGAGCTCGACGTTGAGTTCCTCCGCCGAGAGCAGCAGACACGAATGCTCCAGCGGCTCGCTGGCGTCGCTTAGAGCAGCAGCACCAGTAGAGTCACCGGTGTTCGCGTCCATGACGCTCACTGCGCTCGAGCCGCGCGTCGGCGACGCGCCGAGGGGGTCAAGCAGCATCTCTGGACGCAAGTACCCGTCCGCGACGAGCGTCTTGAGCGCCTCATTCTCGCTCGAGTCGTTTTTCATGAGCAGGTGCAGCGGGGTGACGCCGCTCGCAGCCGACGACATCGTCGACATCTGCAGCAGGTTCGCGCCGTGATCAAGCAGCACCCTCACGAGCGCCATGTGCCCCATCTCACACGCGAGGTGCAGCGGCGTGAAGCCGTCCCCCGACCGGCGGACGTTCACGTTCGTGAACTCGCCCTTGGCCACGAGCGTCCGCACGACGTCCACGTCCTCGTAGAGCACCGCATAGTGCAGCGCGGCTGCGTGCTTGCGGTTCGCGAGGCTGCAGGTCGCGATCTGGTTCGCGATCACGTCGCGCTGCGCGCCGAGCAGCGGGAGGTGCACGCGCATGTTCGCCTGCTGGTTGATGAGCTGCTCGACGACCTGTGGCGACCGCCGCGCGACGCACGCGAGCAGGAGCAGCGGCAGGTCGCTACCCTCGGGGTTCGTCGACACGCCCTCGAGCGCCAGCAAGCGCAACGCGAGCGCATCGCTGGTCTGTACCGCGTAGTGGAGCGGCGAGAACGCGCTCTCGGCGAGGTGCAGATACTTGGGATGCGCGCTCTCAGGCGTCGCCGCTGCATCTGCTGGTGCTGGTGCTCCCGAGACACCCGCGTCCGACTGCTGGATCTGCTCGCGGTGGAGCCCGTCGAGGTGCGTGCCGTTTGGGAGGATGACGTGGTACTTGGAGTCGAACGAACGCGACGACGCGTAGCAGTGGATCGCGTGCAGGTTCGCAGTGAGCACGTCCACCTGCGTGCCCTCGGGGATCGGCGGCAGGATGTCGATCGTTGCCGGCTCGTGGATCGCGTTGAGCTGCGCGCGGCAGCTGGGCGTCGCGAGCAGCACGTCGAGCACGGGGGCGTTCCGGCCGCTCGCGTCCCTCTTGAGCGCGAGGTGCAGCGGTGTCATGTCCTTGTTCGTCGTCGCGCTCAGGTCCACAGTGCACGCGTCCCGAAAGAACGCCAGGACGCACGCGCGCGCTGCCGCATTGTTGTTGACGCGCGCGCACATGTCGTCGTCGAGGCACAGGGTCGCAGCGACGAGGCTGCAGCCGCCGCACGCGAAGTGCCACGGGAGCAGCCCGTCAAGGCGTCCGCGAGTCGAGAGGACCTGCGCCGCAGTCGCGACCTTGGTCGTCAGCGCCTTCGGCACCGTCGCCTCGACGAAGCCGTCGTCGAGGATCGTGTCGATCACGATCGCGCGCTTCTCGTGCGAGAGCTTGTGCTTGCGCACGTCGATGTGCTCGCCCGGCTTAAGCTCGAACCTCGTCGCGGCGCTCAGCAGCTCCTGCACGACGTCCACCGCGCCGACTCCCGAGCCGTCGGGGCCGTCGCACAGTGCGAGGCACGCGTAGTGCAGTGGGAGGTAACCGTACGTGTCCTGGATGTTCGGGTTCGCGCCGTGGCGCAGCAGGCACCTCACGACGTCCGTGTGCCCGAAGAGCAGCGCGAGGTGCAGCGGCGTCTGTCCGAGCAGGTTGCACGCGTTCACGTCCACAGCGTGCAGCTCCACCAGCGCGGTGACGATGTCCAGCACGAAGCGCGGGTCCACCTGTCGCGAGTGGTAGCGCGTGCACACATCGAGGCCGCGCACCTTCCTCCGCACGCGCAGCTTGGACACCAGCGCGTGCAGCAGGAAGTCTCCGTCGACGGTCGAGACGTTCGCGTCCACCTTCGCCTCCAGGAGCTTCTCAAGTAGCACCGGCGAGCCGGGGAACGAGTCGAGCGCGACCAGCAGCTCCATGATCTGCGCGCCGCAGGTGGACTCATGCGAGCCTGTGAGCGCGGCGTGCATGTTCCGCCCGAGCGGAGACGCGAGCGCGCAGTTCCACGCGCACAGGTCGCACCCGTCGATCGTCATGGCGTCGACATCCGCGTTCAGCCGCAGCAGCTCCAGCGAGAGCTCCTCATTCCCAGTCAGCAGCGCCAGCATCAGCGCAGTGGTGCCGTCGATCGCGGACTTGTCCGGAGACGCCCCGGCGCTCAGCAAGGCTCGCGCGACGGTGTTATCGCCGAGCTCCGTGGCCAGCAGAAGCGCCGTGTACCCCGTGTACTCGAGGCGCGCGATGTCGACGCGCTTGTCAAGCACGTCGCCCGCCCACCGTGTGACGAACTCGGTTTTCGGTGGTGACTTCGGCTGGTTTAGCGCCGAGGCGTCTGTGGCTGTCGGTGGTGGCGGAACAGCCTCTGCGGAGCTCTCGAGCGCGTCGATCTTGGACAGCGCGACCTCGTGCAGCTCACTTCCCAGACCGACAAAGCGCAGCACGAGCGCTCTCGTCTTCCCAACGAACGCCTGGCGTCGCTCAGTGTCGGACGAGAAGTCCGGCAAGCGGCAGTCGTCTGTGTACGCGATCAGGTGCACGACAGCGTCGAGGTTCGCCACGACGTTCAGGAAGACGCTACTCTGCGTGATTGGCACCTCGACACTCGACGCGCCGGACGAGATCGTCATGGAGTAGACAACGGTGTCGGCGCCGCTGGGGCTGGTCATGAGGTCGAGCACGTCGATCGCAGCTTCGACCTCGGCGAACGCTGAGTCTGGCGACTGCAGCGCGAAGAGGATCGAGCGCGCGAGGTGCGCAAACTCAGTACGTTCGGTCTGCTCCTCGGACAGTGGCCACTCGGAGGACCCAGCGATGGCCGACAAGGACAGCTGAAGGCTGTCGATGCTGCCGCGATCCACCCCAGGACTGATCGCCTGCTTGGCGAGATGCACCATCGCCTTGACACCACCTGGGAGACTCATGAGCTCCACCAGCAGCTGCAGGATGCCGCTCGACACCGACGACAGGTGCTCCGAGAAGAACGGGATGCGCTGCGAGAGTTCGACGCTCTTCGCGAGGATCGAGCACGCGATGCCTTCGCCGACTGCCGCGGGCTTGGACAGCTCGATCTTCTTCTTGCTCGGCATCGCGATGCCGTTCTTGTTGCCTAGTGCACCGGCACCAGCGGCGCCACCGCCACCACTGGTGTCCTGTTTCTGAAGGACGAGATCACAGAAGTCTGTCGCGGGACTCGCAGCACCGCCGTCACCTGCTGCAGCGTTCCACTTGGCGTAGCCGTGCGCGAGCGCGTTGAGTGCGTCCACTGCACACAGGAACGGGTCGAAGTCATGGCGCTGGTTGGTCAGAGGCATGGGCTCGAAAATCGCCTCAGCGCGCTCCTCGTCGAGCCATTCGAGCCTGCAGAGCTCAGCCTCCCGTCCAACCAACTGCGCGGCACTCTGACTCGCCTCGGACGGCGATCCGGCAGACTGCAGGAAGGCGACGAGGGCCGCGGTGGGGTCCTGGTGCTCCAGAGCACATAGCTGGTCGTGCCGAGACAGTTAGACGAAGTCCTCGAGCGCGCGAGAGAAACAGTGTGGCAACCACTCACCTCGCACGCGGTGCTGCTCTGCGAGACAATCGCAGTGACGCATCGCGAGAGGAAGCCGAAGAGGAGGTCGTGCTGCGGAGACGTCTCGATGAGGATCCGGAGGAACGGCTCGATGGTGGCGTCACCGAGCATGAGCGCGTTGGCAGGCGACTCCACGAGAACCGCGAGCCACCGCGCGACTCGGAAGAGCAGGCACTTGTCGCCTAGAGTCGGAGGGAGCTCCAGTAGCGCCATCACGCTCTCCACCGAAAGGAAGGGAGTCTGCGGTTGGTCAGCTGGCGGAGCGTCCGACGCGTCTGACGGGTGCTGTGCGGCGCGCGGCTCGCTCGAGAGGATGGCAGGGTTCACGTTGAGGCGACTGGAGTCTTCGTCACTGGGCAAGAGGATGCACAGGTGCAGCAGCTTGTCTGCGACTTGGTGCAGCTCGAGCTGGTCGGGGATCTTGAAGCAGTCGAGCAGCATCGGCAGCACGCCGTGCTCGTTCGCTCGAGCCTTGCATCTGTCGCTCGCTTGGACCATCCGTCCCAGGCTCGTGATGACAGCGACGCACTTGTCACTCGGAAACGGTGCAGGAGGCTGCTGGATCGGCGTTGTTGCCGCCCCAGTCGCCGTCGCCGCTGTCACTGGTGGTGTCTGTGGTGGGATGGATGCGCTAGCACCTGGTGGCATTGAGAGAGCGGCGCGCACGTCTCGCTGCAGCAGCGCCACCATCGAGTCAACTGCTGGGAAGATCACTGACTCGTTGAGCGCAGACTCGTCCGCCCTGGCGACCGGCTGCTCCTTCGCAAACTCAAGTCGACAGAGGCACTTGCAGACGAGCGCGGCGTTCGAGCCGATCGTCGCGGTCTCCTCCGGGGTGAGGAGTCCTCCAGTCGCGTTGCTGCTGCTGCTGATGTCCACGAGCATGCCGCTCAAGATCTCCGACGCGTGGCTGGTGCGCAGGAAGGCTCTGCCGTGCGCTGCGTCGCAGGCAGCTTGTCAGGCTGGGATCGCAGACGACACAGCGCATCAGCATCGGAGGTACCGTAGCGCGAGATACTGTCGACGATCGAGAGCATGTGCTCGTGGAAGCGGCGATCGGAGTGCGCCGCGAACTTGAGGAAGCGCGCGGTTGCTAGCTGTTCGTCCGTGCTTGTGAGGAAGGCGGTGTCGACGAGGTTCTGAAACAGCGTCGCGAGGCACGAGAGCGCAATGAGCTGAAGCTCCTTGTCCTCCGCATCCAGCGCCGTGAGCAGCGTGGCGCGCGGACTTCCGCTGGTCTGGACGACCGTCAGCTCCGTCACGCGACTGCGATCGCGCCGTGTGAACTCGACAGATGCTGTAAGCAGTGCGCAGTACACTTCGACCGCCAGGATCTGGATGCGGGCCACACACGGCGAGATGCATCAGCTGTGGCGATGCAGACCGAGAGCGGTGGAAGTGGAGGACCTCACCTTGATGTCTGGGTGGATGCTTCCCACTGTCAAGACCGCAAGGAATGGCTCGCAGCCTTTCCACGGCGAGTCCGGCAGACAGCTCTGCTCGAGAAGGAAGCACGCTGCAGTCGCACTGCGTGTGTCAGTGCCTACATGTATGGCGACCGCCGACGCCAGCGACCCGTGCTCGAAGCGCCTACCGTTGATCTCCGGATGCACCACAACAGACGCTGCCGCGCTCTCTGAAGCTCCGTCGGCACTTTGACGTGCTGCTTCCGATGGCGCTGCTGTGAGAAGCTGCTTGAAGACAGTGAGCGTCGCTCGCACCAACTCGGGACTCTGCGTGCACCAGCGTACACGAATGCAAGAGTCAGACGACTGCGACCGGGAGCAGCGTCCTGCTGCCCTTCCGTCGTGTACCTTGACTTTGGCGAGGAACCCGAGCATGAGCGTCGCGACGTCGGGCTCCTGGAGAAAGAGCTCGTCCTGGAGACAGAACTTGGCCGCCTCGAGCTTTTTCGCCGTGTCCTTGCTCTTCAGGCTCTTGGTCATCTTCTTCCGAGCTGCGAGCACTTGTTTCGACGGCACGCCAGTCGCTGGAGCGCTGGAGGTGCGCTTCCGCTCGCTGACTGGCATCTCTCTGTCGCTCGACGGAGCTGTCTGTGCAGCTCCTGCATCTTCTCCCATGCTGGCACACTCCCGGTGGTGCGCGTTCGATCGATCGCTTCTGCAGGTGCCGTGGCCACCTCGCGTTTGGCTCGCTGAGATCCAGGTTTGGGTCGTTGCAACTGTTGGGAGCTCCGAAGTCGCT
The DNA here is from genome assembly GCA_023333865.1 of Globisporangium perplexum. NCBI lineage: Eukaryota > Oomycota > Peronosporomycetes > Pythiales > Pythiaceae > Globisporangium > Globisporangium perplexum. The sequence goes on along the minus strand of JAASFS010000025.1, from coordinate 29,806 downwards.
CGTCCTCAATGCGGCAGCTGGCGCTCACAACGCACAACACATCGCCGCGAGTCGCACTGGCAAAGGCGATGCAACGCCCCGAGCTCCGCAGCATCTACGGGAGCAGCCAGCACAAGACCAAGCACGCAGCCGCCGTGTCGCCGATCCTCGACCAGTCCGACCTCAACGACGAGGACACGTTCTCACCCGGCACGACGGACCAAGACGCCGACCACACGCGCACCGGCAACAACTGGAGCCCGAGCGCGAACATGATCAACGTCCCTCATGACGACGAAGCGATGGCTGCCGGGATCGCTCTCCAGCGGAAGAGTGCGCAGTACGTGATCCCTCCGCTCACAGCGATCACGCTGCGGGGCGGCGGCGCACCGTACTCCTCGAACCAGGATGGCGACAACCCCGCCTCCGGGTCGGCACAGAAGTACGCGGTGCTCGGCCAGAAGCAGCAGTGGCGAAAGAGTCGCGCGCAGCGCTCCCGGCGCCTCGGGCAGACAATCACGCCGGTCGAGGAAGACCCGAGCGACTCGGTCGATGACGACGTGGACCTGGAGAACCCGGCACCGCCGCGCGGGAGCGACCTCTCTCCGCGCTTCTCGATCAACGAAATGAGTAGCAGCAGCAGCAGTCGAGGCGACTCGGCTCGATTCGAGAGCGAGCGATCGAGTGGACGCGCCTCGAGCTTCTCCGAGGACGAGAAGCAGCGGTTCGTGGTCACGCGGCAGAAGAAGTCCAAGTTCGCCGCGAGGATCCACCTGCCGGGCCAGAACCCGCTCTACCTCGGGCGCTACAAGAGCGCCGAAGCCGCGCTCGCGGCGTGCGAGCAAGCGTTCGCGACCATCACGACGCCTCGCAAGTGAGCGTGAGGAATGGATTGCCTACGCTTCGACTCGATCAATAATGAAAGAAGTATATGAATCGAATGTCACTCCTCATGCGTGTCAATTCAGCAACGATGACGATGTCCTCGCCATCCTCGACATCGCCGGCGACGGCGCTCCCGTCGCCGGTCTTCCGCCACATCCTCGCGTTCGCGGGCCTCGGCGCCTTCGATGCTGTCGACGCGCCACTGATTTGGGGGACGGATCTCAAGGCTTTGTGCGCGCTCCAGCTGGTGGCGAAGGACTGGGAGCCGCACGCACGCGAGCTGCTCGCAGACCTGCAGCTCTGCAGCCTCGAACTTGCGTTCGAGACGACGACGCGCGCCGAGCTGGAGGTGCACAAGCGCCTCGTGACGCTGCGCGGTCGCCACGTGCGCGACCTCGCGATCTCCATGGGCGTGTACGCTAACGACCTGGTCTACTTGCGACCAGGGCTGCACTTCGTGGACGAGACGCCATTGCCATGGTGCGAGATCTTCGCGCGCATGCCCGCACTCCAGCGCCTCGACATCCTCGACGTGCCGCTCTCGAGCCCCCACGTCGCTGCGATCCTCGACGCGGCGTCGACACACTGCCCAGACATGAAGGTGCTGCTGCTGCCAGGTGGCGACGGTCGCAGCGACGGCGCGAGCGAGGCGTCTGTGGCGAGTGTGTACGCTGCAATGGCGCGGTGGCACGCGAGAGGTGGGTTGCGCCACCTCCGGTTTCCGACCCGGCTCAACAGAGACCGCTACCTGCAGAACACGGACTACATCGAGAACGTGATTGAGCTGTGTCCGTCGATCGAGTACCTCGACGGCTACCAGAAGGTCGATCGCTTGAGATGCACTGACAAGTGGATCATCTCGAAGGCGACGTGGGAGAAGTTCAACGAGACGTGCACGCGCCTGAGGGAGTTCAACTGGATCACGGCGCCGTTCAAGGATGACTTCTTCCGCGTCTTCGGCGCGCACCGTAAGCCTCAGCTCACGAGCTTGACGTTCGCGATCAGCATGGTGTGGGATTGGGATCAGTACTTCAGCGACGTGCGAGACGCAGAACACGGACCGCGCTCGCCGTTCGGGTTCAGCGCGAGCGAGCCGAAAGCCGCGCTGGCTGCGTGTCCAGCGCTGCAGGAGCTCATTGTTTGCTTCTACCACCCGCTGGATGACGACGACTTCGACAACCTCCCAGGCCTCGTTGCTGAGGAAGACGCCGATTTCCTCGTGCGCCATTTCCCCGAGCTGGAGGTGCTCAACATGGAAGTCTTCGGCGACTCGTTCTGCGCTGCGCTGGTGAAGCACTGCCCGCTGCTCGAGCGTCTGACGATGCGCGAAGTCATGGAGCGGTTCAATCGGAACCTCGCGCCGATTCTTGGGTTCACGGATCGCAGCCTCCTGGCACTCTCGAAGCTCAAGTGGCTGCAGTACATCGAGCTCCGCAGCGTCAACTGCTCGGAGCGAGGGATCTTCGCGCTGCTGAACGGCTTCCCGCGCGACTTCGGCGGCCAGCGCGACATCCAGATTGTCATCGGCGGCGCGACGGCAGGGTCCCAGTTCAGCTTCTACCACACGGTGTCGAAGCTCCTGGAGCTGCTCCTCAAGTTGAACGACGTGTGCTTCACGAGCCGGCGAGTGGCGCTCCGACTGTGCAACGGGACGCGGCAGCCCGTGGACCCGGACTGGAGCCGGAGCTACCTGCGCAAGCTAGAGGCGAACATCGGCGAGGTGATGCGCAGGTTCCCGGGGCTCGAGATCCGTTGCGGCACCGACGGCACCAAGGCCCGCGGGTTTTCGAGGATCCTCGAGTTCGGGCTGTACACCAAGTCCGCGACGCCACGTGAATCGTTCGGGTGGGACGACGACGCGCCTCCGAGCGTCCGGAGAGCGGATACCTTCGTCGGCCCCGGCGCGTACAATGCGGGCGTGCAGCGCTTCCGGATCGAGGGCGACTTGGGCGACGACGACTTTGATTTTGACGAGTACGAGGCTCAAGCGCAGTACGATGCATACCTCGACTACATTCACGGCGAGCAGGGCGGGTTCTACGGCGACGACTACGACGACTTTGACTACGGGCACGACGACCACTTCTACTACTGAGAACAACCAGAACGTGCTGTCGAACATGAGCAGCATCGAGTTCACTACGCTTCTTGCACATGTGAGGATACTCAAGTATCAAATATTTGGTATCAAAATTGAACACTCCAAGATGCCTTCGAAGCGTGCGGTGCCGTCGTCGCCATCATCGTCGTCGTCGTCGTCACCGAGCGTCGCTAAGCGCAGCAAGGTCCAGACTACCTCCAGTACTTCGGGCAACACTGCCAGCAGTCGGCCAGCGTCGCTGGTCGCGCGCCTGCCACCGCCGCTCTTCGCGCGCGTGCTGGCGTTCGCGCTCCCGCACTTCGCGCCGACAGCCCACAGCGCGCCGCGCAGCCCGAATCTGCCGCTGCGGCGGCTGCGGCCCGTCGCGGCAGTCGCGAGGGACTGGAAGCAGGCAGCGCGCGCCGTCGTCAGCGAGTTCGTGGCCAGTACGCTCGACTGGCGGCTGCTCGCGGTTCCGACACCCGAGGACGTGGCGCAGCTGCGCGCGGAGCTCGCGCGCCGCGGCGAGCGGCTGCTGGACCTGCGGCTCTCGGTGGACGCGGCGCTGCGCTCCAAGGACCTGACGACAGTGAACTGGAAAGAGCTACTGCGCCTGTGCCCCAACCTGCAGCGCCTCGACCTGCGCGGCGTGCCGCTCGAGCACAGCGCACTCGCGCGCATCCTGCTCGCGGCGGCGTCGGCGTGCCCACGCGTGGAGGCACTCGTGCTGTCGAAGCGCAGCGCGCCGTCTAAGACGCCACAGAAGGCGATCGCGGCGGCGTACAACGCGCTCTGCGAGGCGCTGGAGCACTGGCCGGCGCTCCGGCAGCTCACGATCCCGAGTCGCCACGAGGACGAGGCGGAGGCGCCGAGCTCGACGCTGCTCGCGGTCGTCGCCGAGCTGTGCCCAGTGCTCGAGTACTTCGACGGGTGGAAGGCCGGCTACCGCGTCGATGGCTTCGTCGAGTGCGATGAGAAGTGGTACGTGGTGCCGGCGGTGTGGACGCAGTTCTGCGGCACCACGATGTGCGCGCTGCGGGAGTTCAGCTGGGCGGTGGCGCCGTTCCACGACGCGTACTTCCAGATCTTCGCGGCGGCGCCGAAGCCGGAGCTGCGCCGGTTGTGCCTCACGGTGAGCGAGAGCTGGAGCTGGGAGGACTTCCGGCTCCAGGGCGACAACGATGACGAGGAGGAGGAGGAGGAGGAGGAGGAGAAGAAGGAGAAGGCGGAGCTCCCGGAGGAACTGGTGGCTCCGCCGACTCCGGACACGCTGGCTGCGGTGGTGCGAGCGGTGCCCAACCTGGAGCAGCTTCATGTGCTCCTGCACTCGAACCTGGAGGAGCCAGGGACGGTCGAGGCCGAGGCGTTCGGCGACCCGTTCCTCGCGAGCGTCGCGGACTCGTGTCCGCTGCTCCACGAGCTCAAGATCGTCGAGCTGAGCACGGACGAGGGGGCGAGCGCGATCGAGTCGATCACGAGCGAGGGGCTGCTCGCACTTAGCCGGATGGAGCATCTCCGGCGCGTGATGATCACTGGCGCCGGCGGCGCGCCACCGAACGTGTTCGCGTTCGTCGAGCACTGGCGCTGCGCGAGAGGACAGCGGACCGTGGACATCGGCGTGGATCAAGGCGAGAGCGAGCGCGTGTTCTACGACGAAGCGCTGGATCTGCTGGGGAAGGTCGTCGGCGCCTTCGCCCCAAACGCCAGCGGCGAGGAGAGCACACCGAGACCGAAGTTCGCCATCCGACTTCGCAACCTGACGCTCGCGCCGGACTTCAAGCCCAAGAGCCTCAAGACGTTCTGCAAGGCGCTCAACAAACTCGTGCGGGAGATCGAGGCGACGCTGCCGTGGGTGCGCGTAGCCGTCGAGTCCGACGGCGTGCTGGACGAAGGTCCCGTGTCGGCGCTCAGCACGATCGGACAGCTCATCGTGAGCTCGAGAGACGCGGACGTGGGAGTGATCGACGAGCTGAGCGTGCTCGCCCATGTTGCGTCCGCGCCAGCGAAAGCCAAGAGCAGCCGCCCGAACCCTGTCGACAGTCACGGCAGCAGCCAGGAGGTGAGCAGCAGCGAGTCCGACGATGCCTCGGGATACGGCAGCGTCGCCGATGACGCGTCGGAGAGCTCGGCGGTCGAGGCGAACTCGAACTCGGAGGACGACGAGTCGGACGTGGACTCGCCGAAGAAGCTTGTGCGGCGCCAGCGGCTTGCGAGCGAGTCCGACGAAGTGTCCGAGATCGACTCCCCTGCCAAGGCCGCTCACACCGACACCATGCGACGCGCTTCGAGCGACTCGGAAGACGCGGAGGAGGAAGCGGAGTCTCTCGCCGGATCCTCAGAGACGGCGCGTCGACCGCGCACTTCGAGCGCCTCGGAAGCCGAAGACTCGCTCATCGAGGACGAGTCGCCAGCCAAGTCAGCTCGACGCCACGCTCCCGCGGAGTCGGAGCTCTCGTCGGCTGAAGAAGAGTCTGAACGCAGCGCCGACGACACGAATACGTCGATCGACGTCGTCTCTATCGACTCCGAGTAGGTGGCAGCACGCAGATGTCACCGTCGCCGTGCGCGCTCAGCTGCGCGCGCACAGCCGCGCTGAGCAGCCGGCTATCCGTGTACAGGACGATCTTCCCGACGCGCACGACGTCCTTGCTGGTGCGACTGGGGCGAAGCGCCATGCGCGCGTACGTATCCTTGTCCCTGCTCACCGGCTTCTCCGCTGCCACCACCACGAAGCGCAGACGCGCGTTCCGCTCCTTGATGCGCGCGTGCGCAGCCTCGAGGTCGCTCCGCTGGAACACCGCGCCGCGCCGGCACGCGATGGAGAGCAGCAACGGCTTGCTGCCGCCCGGCAGCGCCGAGTCCGCGACGCACGCGAGCAGCTCCGCGGCGACCTCCCCGAAGCGGCTGCCGAGCTCGCGGATCTTGACGACGCGCGACGTCAGCACGCGCGATGTCGCGAGCGCTTCCGCGAATGCCCAGAGCCCGCGGCCTGAGCACCTGGCACCGAGCAGCTCGAGGACCCGCAGGCGCTCGAGCCCCGCGAGCGCACTGACGCCCTTGTCCGAGATCGCGTGGAGCACCGGGTACCCGCCGCTGTCGACTGCACGCACGCGCACGCTCTCGAGCTGCGGACTCGCGCGCGCGAGCTGCGCGGCGAAGCGGTCGTCGAACACGGCCCCGTCGATCATCTCGTCCAGGTGCGGGTACACGAGCGCGCGCGCCGACTGTGCGCGGTGCAGCACGACGTCGAGCACGCGCAGCGCCGGGCAGCCGCGCAGCAGCGCGCAGAGCCCCGGCGTCGAGTACGCGCTGCGCAGGATGCGGAACGGCGCGGCGGCGTTGTACGCGAGCTGCAGGTGCGTGAGCTGCGGCTTGGGCGTGGCGCCGAACGGCGCGAAGAACGCGTCCGCGAACGGCACGAGCACCCAGCTGAACTCGCGCAAACGTGTGCACCGCGTGCAGAACCGCGTCCACGTCGCCGGTGTCACGCTCAGGCTGCGGCCGCACGACACGAAGCTCATCTCGCGGTACGACTGCTTCCAGCCGTCCAGGAGCTCGAGCGCGGGGCACCAACGCGCCACCGCGGCGAGGAACCGGCTCGAGGTTGCGTCCGGGTCGTACACGCTGTGGCTCGGCACGGTGAGCTGCCGCAGGCCGCCCGCCGCGTGCCACTTCTCAAGCGCCGTGTAGAGCGCGTCGAACGTGTCGTCGATCGTGGCGTCGACGGCGTCCGCGTGGCTCGCGTCCCACGCGGGCAGCACGAGCACCTCCACGCGCGCGCAGCAGTCCGCGGCCGCGCGCAGAACATCGGCGAGCGCGAAGTGGTGCAGCGGCACGCGCGAGAGGTCGAGGCGCCGCACGTTCGGCGCGAGCACGAGCAGCGCGCGCCAGTCGACAGGCTGCGCGTCCAGCAGCAGCTCCGCGGCGGCGCGCGGCGCCGCCAGCGCTTCCCACCAGAGCGTCTGCGCCTCCCTGCGGCGCGCGGGCGCCACCGCCACCCGCAGGTCTTCGATGTGCGCGCCGTCCGCGCTCAGCACTGCCGCGTGCGCGTGCTGCTCGGCGTCCTCCTCGCCGGCGGTGAAGCGCAGCGTCGCCGAGCGGCGCAAGAGGCGACGCTGCCGCAGCAGCTCGTCGACCGAAAGGCGCCAGGCGCGGCACACGAGCGCGAGCGTCTGCAGCCCCGCGAGCGACGACCGGTGCGGCTGGTGGAACGCGTCGCTGGACGGCGACACCAGCGCCGGCGCGTGCGCGAGCGCGAAGATCTCGAGCAGCGCGATCGCCGGCAGCGCCGACTCCATGTTATCCTTGATTTTTTCACTATCTCAATCGCGATTCGGAGACCGCGCGAGCGACCTGAGAACGCCACCATACATGATGAGCGACCCACATTGGCTCGAGATGAAGGTGGTGGACGCGGCGCTGCGCCTGGAGCTCGGCGAGACGCTGCAGGCGCTGGCGGCGGAGTACGGGCTGACGCCGGAGGCGCTCGGCAACCTCGTGTGCCAGTGGCACGAGGCGCGCGACGAGACCGCGAGGCTCGCGGCGAACTGGCGCCGCTTCGAGCGCGTGCTGGCGGCGCTGCCTCCGCCCCCCGCGCCGGTGCCGAGTCCGCCTCGAGCGCCGCCGCTGCCGCTGCCGCCCTGGACGCGAACGCTGGCGCTGCCCTCGACGCAGCAGACGAGAAGCCCGACGGCAGTCGCGGCGCCGAGAGTCCGCATCAAGTCGGAGCCGCTCGCCGCCAGCCAGCAGCATCCTGCGGCGCCGACGCAGCCAGCGGCGTTGAACATCAAGCTGGAGCACGAGCAGTCGGAGGGCGAGGGCGAGTTCGAGGAGGGAAGCGACTCGGAGTTCGACGGCGACTGGAGCGACGACAGCGACTCCCAGTGCACGTGCGCGTGCACGTGTGGGAAGTCGCTCTCCGGTGCGCGACGAGCCGCCGACCGGCCGATCCCCCGCGCCGCTGCAGGGTGCTCGAGCCCTTTAGACCCGCGGTGACGAGAGCTCGCGTGCAGGGCAGCAGCTCGCCAGCCTACGTTGCTCGGCTGGCGTCGTGAGTGAATGGTGTTGGAGGAGTGTACTCGTTGCCGCCGCCGCCGCGGCGTCAGTAGAAGTCGTGCTTGTCGATGCGCTGCTCGCGCTTCCGCCGCCGGTTCACCCGCGAGCTCTTCTGCTTGTGGATCCGGAGCGCGTCCGCGTCGGTGGTCGCGATCCCGAGGCGCGCGGCCACCTGCACGAAGCCACCGTGCTTCTTCTGGATCGCGCGCACGAGCTCGTGGTGGCCGAGCTCTTTGAGCAACTTGGTACTTGGCAGCCGCCGCGCGCTCTCTGCCGACTCGCCGCCCTCGCGCTGCTGCTGGGAGATCTCGCGGAGGGTCTGCCGAGGACACCCAACGACCAGCAGTGAGCCGCAACCTTCTCTGCTCATGTGACTGTGTGGGCTGTCCGCGCACCTTCACGACGGCGTTAAAGTCGCTGTAGTCCGCGCTGCCGGTCACTGTGGAGAGTGGAGCAGCGCCTGTGACCCGCGGCGCTGAGCTCGCGCCTGCGGATAGGAGCATACGCGACGGCGCGCGCGCGAGCAGCAGCCACCGCCCACGAGCCACGAGCATCGCCCCTGCCATCCGTCAAATGTTGAGCGATTGCGAATGCGAATCAAATCTGCGACGTGTGATATCTCGCGAAAAGGCACATTGACAACGACAGCAACGATGGCAACCTCGGCAGAGCTCCTGGACGACCTGCTCTCGCTCGCGCATACAAACCCCGAGTCGAACGAGGCCACGGCGGCGGCGACTGCTCTCGACCTCGTCGTAGATGGCGACGCCGATGGATTGCGCGTGTTGTTGCAAGAGCAGCCTCGCAGCCTCGCGAATGTGAACGCGAGGAACCGGATGACCGGCCGTGCCTTGCTGCACGAGGCGTGCGTGGAAGGACACCTCGAGGTCGTCAAGCTTCTCCTCGAGAAGACTGGCGCCGACATCACGCTCCGGACCATGCTGGTGCGCACAGAACGCCTCGCGTACAGCGAGAGAGACGAGAGTTCGCCCCCGCCTCGACTGATGTTGCTCGAGCCTTGCGTGAACCCCGACAGGGACGCTGCACGCCGCTGCATCTCGCTGTCGCGAGCAACCAGCGCGCAATCGTGTTCTTGCTGCTGAGCTACGGCGCAGACGCACTGAGCCGAGATCGCTCGGGCTCCTCTCCGATGCACTACGTCAAGTCGATCAGCGTCGCCAAGTTGCTGGTTCAGTATGGCGGGCAAGTGCTCGACTGCAACTCGGTGCGTGGGCTCGTCCCTCGATCTTCGAAGAGACCAGCTGACAGACTACCGCTGAGCACAGAAGCGCAGGAACGCGTTCGAGAGTGTGTTGCGCAACGCAGAGAGCAGCGATCCTGGAGGCGACGACCCTGCGCGCCGAGAGTTCGAAACGTTCCTCAAGCACCAGGCGGAGCGCGAGTACAAAGCCAAGCTCGGGAAGCTGCGGCAAGTCAAACAGGCGCAGGCGAAAGCGCTGGCGGCGAGCGACAAGGATTCACCAGGAAGGAAGCAGCGAAAGCGATTGTCCAGTCTGCACAAGTGAGGGGTGAAAGCGCAGAGAGACTTTGGTTCCCCGAGTTCGTCGCTGCGCTACTTCTCGTCAGCCACGTTCATCTTGTCGATCACGATCTCCTGCGTCGACGCACCTTGCCCCCAGTTTGCAGGGTCCCTCTTCATCATCTTCTCGGTCAGGTACCGCAGCGTCGAAGGATTGAGCATCACCTGCGCCGGCACTTGGGGCTGCTGCTGCATCAGCGGCGACAGCCCCTTTTTGTCGATGATGCGCTTTGCGTGCGAGTCGCTCAGTAGGTGCGTGAGATCGACTCGGCCGTGGCCAGGCACCAGGACGCTGAAGATGTGGCCTCCGTCCACAGGAGAGGTCTTCGTCTCCGCCTTGACCGGAGGGAACCGTGGCGAGAGAAGGCGAGCAGAGACCACGGATGGTGATGCGTCGGTCGCAACCGCTTCGCCTTCATCCGCAGCGATGGCGCTCCCTTTGCCAGCCTTCGACTTCAGCAACCGCTCGCGCCGTTTCTTCTCCTTCCGCTTCTGCAGCTCCTCCTTCTGCCGCGCCTTCTCCACTTGGAACAGCAGCTCCAGGCGCCGCCGCTCTTCGTTGTGCTCTCGCGAAATGCGCTCCATGATGCTCTCGATCTCCAGCTTCGCCCACACGTCAAGCAATGGATCAGTATACCACACACACCGACACACATCGACAGACTCCAGGACACGTGTGAACAGATGCAGACGTACCAAGTGGCTCGGATCCTCCCCACCTCCTGCTTGACTGAGCGTCGCGTCAAGCTGAAACGTAGCCTCGTTCAGGAACGGCTGCGCGCTACTCTGCTCCGTGTCGCTTGATCCATAGCCATAGTCGGTAGCAGCATACGGCTGCTCTGCCGCTTCCTCTGTCGCGTACTCCTCAGTTGCAGGTGACTCTCCGTAGCCATCCCATGCAGGTGCCACGAATACCGAGTTCATGTCGAGGTAGCCACACAGCGGGGCTTCCCACTTGCTTTCGTTCGTGACGGAGTGAACGTAGTAGAACGTCTTCGAGCCCTCGTCCCAGTCTTGTACCCAGTGACCTTCGTCTCGCGCGCCATTGAGCTGGTCCTGGATCTGGTTCTGAACGCGCAGTCCCTCGGATTCGAGCAGCAGCCACTCGAGAAGCAGAGGTACCAGCGCGGCGTCGCTCTCTTGGATCTGCGTGAAGATGAACTCGTAGATCTCGCTCTCCTTCGAGACAAGGTCCTGGTTCAGGTGCACTTTTTCTTTGAGGAAGAGGTACCTGCATCCCATCGAGTATTGTCACGGTGCGCTCGCTGAGCAACCCGGCAAGGTGGGTGCAGCTACGTACATTTTGTCCATCTCGGGCTGCCCAACGTTCTCGAACTCGAAGCACCGCGCCTTGACCTCTTTCAGGCGACATTGGATAGTCTCCGTCTGCGCGAAGAGCCCTGCGAGTTCGTTCTCCTCCGTAGTTCCGGAGAACAGTTGCTCTGCGCTGCTTTGCTCCTCGATCTCCGAGGCTACGAGGTGGAGCATCTGCTGCTTCATCTGCGCGTTCGCGTCTGCGACCCGCTGGGCAACGAGTAAATCGACTTTCAGGCGCTGGAGTGAGCGAGGAGAAGCGAGAGAGTGAAGAGTGAGCACTCTTGTTGCAAGATCGGTGAGAGGGGAGGGGGAGTCAAGAACCCACCTCTCGGATCAAGGTCCTCTCCAGCTCTCTCATGCGGTCGTCAACTGGCGCCACCTCCTCTTTCGCTTCGCCTGCAATGCACTCAACACCGTCAACGCCAGCCTACCCGTCCATACATCATCTTGCCGCACACAACCCGAACCTTCGTAGGTGGCCTCAAGTGCAGGCTGAGCGCTACTCATCTCAAGCAGCGCCTCCGCCCATGGCACAAGCCCCTCTTCCGTCTCGTCGAGCGGATCTCCGCGCGCTTTCGCTTCGAGGATCGAACTTGCGATCGCGAGCTGCAAGATCCACTCTGAGTACTCTGGGCTCACGTCTTCGCTACCGGGCTCGTCGTCGTCTGGCACTGCGCCACTCGCTGACTCAAGGAGATTGACAAGCAAAAGGAGAAACACCCTGCCCGTCAGCCGAACTCAGTCTCACCGCACTGTGACCCTCTCTACCCAAGCAGAGCTGACACGCCGTCGGCACCTTTCTTCTCCGCAGCGAACGCGCTGATCTTCTTATGAAACGCGGTGTAGCTCTCGAACGACAGCAGTGTCTTGATGAAGAACTGTCGCTCCACCGACGCGTGCTTTCCGAGGCGCGCGCTCTCCTCGAGCACAGCCACGAGGTCTTCGCCGGTGCAGCCCAAGTCCGCGACCACTTGCTCCAACAGCCGCTCGACGAGGTCCTTGAACAGCAGGAATGTGTCGTACTGCGCGAGGGAGTGGCTCTGCGTAGCTTTCTTGGCGTCGGCGTTGTCATCGTCCCCGCTGCTGTCAGTCGCTTTGGAGTCATCCAGCTGTGAAGCACTCGAGCCGTTCTTCGCATCAGCAACTAGGAACTTGCGAAAGTGAGTCTCGAGGAACGCGGCGACCGCTTCGAGCCACGCTGTGCTATGCAGGAACTGCGCCACGGCGTCGATGAGGAACTCCCTGCCGCTCATGGCGGTGCCTCGCTCGAACCTAGTGGCGGTGGCGGTGCTAATAAGCCTGCGACGACGTCTGTTCGTCTGCTCAGTAACTGTTGAACGCCGAGACGCCGCTCACCACGAACGAGAAATACATGGAGTGCAAGGGCGTGCGTGCGGGTACTCTCAAAGACCGATAGCTTTCCGGATCCATCCAGAAGTCTTGCAGACACGCGTTGAAGAGTGCGATAGATGTCTTCGCAGCAGCACTACAATATTCACGAGAACTCGTAGTTGCAGCCGCAGCTGCTGCTGCTCCAGGCGCAGTGATTTTCGTAACACAGCTACAGAGCGGATCGAATCGGAACGAGTTTGTTTGCTCGGACAGCGCGTCGTCTAGAGGTGGCACCGAGCGCAAGGACGAGCTCTGGTAGACTGGCAACATCGGCACACATTGCACTTCGTTAGTCAAACCCAACTTCAGGCCTCGTATCTAAGAGATTGGAGCGAGTTTGAAGCGGACGCGCACACATACTATGCGGTTGAGTACTGCAGTACTCCACTTAGCTCGTGTGCTGTTAGTGCGATTCATGCTTTAATGGAGGTTGGCCTGAGAGCGACCAGAAGGTGATAAACACCTCGAGAACACACTGGCACCGAATACCAACGTGTTAGAATTCCTCCGAAGCAGCGCGTCGTGATGGCGTCGTTCGAAGCGCTGGACAAGCACCATGTCCAGCGAGAGCGGTCCCAACCTAGTACTTAGCAATTTTGAAGAGGATATGAATACTCGATTTACATCATCAGCCTCTTTATTCTTTGAAATGATTTAATCATGATAAAAAACAGTTGAACGCATTACTAGAGGTTGTGAATCAACGTGGGCTCCTCGCAAGCGCAGGCCGAGAGCGCAGTCGCTACAAGGAGCTCCACCGCGACGAGCGCGTTGACCTCTTACCTCGACGATGAAGAAGCTGTTCTCGCACACACCCAAGCCCAAGGACACCGACCCGCCGGTGCCGCCCCAGCCGCCTACGATGCAAGCGCCACCGCCCCCCAGCAGCAGCGCTGCTCCTTTCACTCTCCCGAGCGAACTGCTTGCTCTCGCAGTCACCAAAGAGCTCTCCGAGCACCAGAAGCGAGGATTCGCGGGACTCTGCGCCTGCACACTCCCCAGCGTCACCGACGGTTCGAGCGAGTTGCAGTGGTCCAAGGGCTACCTGCGCCTCGTGGTAACCCACTTCCTCGACCTCCAGGCGCAACCATCGCTCTTCGGCGGTGCCGATGACACGGCGGTGGACGAGTTCCTCCCGATGCTGACGGTGCGCCAAGACGACACACGCCAGGGCTCCAGCTTGGCGACGCGCGAGAAGATGCTTGAGATGGCACCGTACCTGGATCTGTTCGTGCCGACCGAGATGATCTCTGCCGATACGCAGTCGAGCAGCTCCAAACCGTGGACGACGCTGTTCTCAAGCAGCCCAAAGAGTCCCAGCGCAGCGGCGACCCAGAGCTCCGCTTCGAGTGGGTCGAGCCCGTGGACGTCGTTGTTTTCAAGCGATCCGAAGAGTCCGACTGCACCGGCGACACCTAGCGATCCTGTCAAGGCATTCCGACTCGACATTCTGAAGAAGCTGCTGTGGTTCAGCGTGAAGGCGGTTGGGTACGACGCGCGTATTCGAACGCTGTTCCGCCGCCTGGTGGCTGTGATGGGGGTCCCATGGAGCGCCATCACGCTGGAAGAAGAGCAGCACGGACGAGTGCTCTACACGCAGGCGACGGGATCTGCCGGGACACTCTCGCTCGAGAAGGTCATGCCGAAGATGAGCCTGAAAGACTGGAAGCGCAACGCGAAGATCGGCGCGGCTGCTGTGACTGGAGGTGCACTTCTCGCTGTCACAGGCGGTCTCGCGGCTCCAGTGATTGCTGGCAGTTTGCTTGCGTTTGGACAAGCCGGAGTCGTTGTTGGGACTGCGGTCGGCACGGCGTCAGGTGTGACGGCTACAAGCGCCATATTCGGGGCGACTGGCGCTGGAGTGTTCGCGAAGAAGACCGATACGAGAACGCGTGGCGTGAAGGAGTTCCAGTTCGACCTGGTCACTGACTGCCACGGGTTGAACGTGTACATCTGCATCTCCGGGTGGCTCGACAAGGACGACCTCGAAGGCACGAAAGGGTTCCGTCGACCGTGGGGCGACTCGCGCGAGTACTTGCTGACGTTCTATCGCACGCACAGCCCCGAGATGGTGGACCAGCTCGACCAAGTGCTTGCTCGCTACGAGGATCGTGAGGAGGAGCTCTTCAAGAGTCTGCGCGAGAGCCACAAGATTCAGAGCGGGAGTCTCGAGAACGACCCGCTCGGACTGCTGCACGACGAGCTGTCGAGCACCGCTGTAGAGAGCGCGACCGCCGCAGACAAGTCGTCGATGAAGAAGATGAAAGGAATGCTGACGTTGTCGAACTTGACGGACGCGGAGAAGTCCGAGCGATTGCGAGGCTGGCGCTGGAAGGACAGGTTCCCCCATGGCGACCAGTACAGCGTCGCCTGGGACGAGCAACTGCTGCGCGACTACGGCGACGAGATGCGGTCGTTCGCGATCTCGTACGCGAAAGACGAGGTTGTGGCGTACGCGGAGGACAAGGCTCTGACTCTGCTCAAGGGCGTGGCGCTCAAGTCGTTGCTCGCGGCGGTGGAGCTTCCCAAGTCGATCTTGGATCTCGCAGATGCGATCGACAATGTGTGGGCACTCGTGATGAACGCGGCGGACGCTGCCGGGAAAATCCTCGCCGAGAGTCTGCTCGCGCGCGACCACGGGCTGCGGCCAGTGACGCTGATCGGGTTCGGGATGGGTGCGCGCATGATCGTCTCGTGTCTGAAAGAACTCGGGAAGAAGCCCGAGGAGTGCAGCGGGATTGTCGAGAACGCGGTGCTGCTCGGTGCATCTGTGCCTGTTGACAAGAGAGACTGGACTAGCGCACGGCGTATCGTCTCGGGCCGATTGATCAACGGGTACTCGAAAAACGACTGGATGCTCGCGATCATGTACCGATACCAGGGCTGGGCACTCAACTGCGCCGGGATCTCGTCGATCGAAGTGGACGGCGTGGAGAACGTGGACCTCTCGGGTCTTATCAGCGGCCACTTTGAGTACAAGGACAAAATCGCGCTCGTGCTCGACCTTCTCCAGCTCGAGCCAGTCGAGTAGACACGATGAGTGACAGTCCGTGTTGCTCTGGGGTGTTGTTTGGAGCAACTGCAACGGCTGGTAACAGGTCGAAAGTATTCACCAGAGTCTCCTCATGCATACAACCATCAAGATCGAAACTCAGGTGTTCAAACACTTTTGCGACATAGTGTACTACATCTCACCATGTCTACATACTCAGCAGCCATCATTTGGCTGCCACGATGAAGAAGTTCTTCGCGAGCAGCAACCAGCCGCCGCTGCCACCGCCAGCCACCGCCGGCGACCCGCAACTCAACAACAACATGGAAGACGCGCTCGCGTTCGCCGCCGACCACCTCTCGGATCCGCAGAAGCGCGGGCTCGCGGGGCTCTGTGCCTGGCTGCTGCGCGACGTCACCGACGGCTCACGCGAGCGCCAGTGGTCCCAGGAGTACCTCGCGCTGCTCGTGGAGCGCTTCCTGGCGCTGCCGCGCTCGCAGGTCGACGCGCTGCTGCCGATGCTGCTCGTGCAGCAGCAGTTCGAGGACGAGCAGAAACCGCCGCCCGCGAAGAGCGAGAACCGCAGATCGCGCCGGCGCGACATCGCGACGGACAGCGCGGCGCTCGAGCTTGCGCCGTTCCTGGAGCTGCTGGTGCCCGAGGCGGCGCCGCGCCGCGGCTTCCGAGCGCTTTTCAAGCGCACCAAGAAAGACGAGAAGCAGCAGCGGGACAGCGTCGGCAGCAACCAGGAGCCGTCGCCTGGCGCGTCAGCGGCGCCGCTCTCGCCCGCGCTGCTGACGGCCGGTGGGTTCCGTCTCAAGATCCTGCAAAAGCAGCTCTGGTTCACGGTCAAGGCGATCGGCTACGACGCGCGCGCGCGCGTGCTGCTCCGGCGCCTGGCGGATGTGATGGGCATCGAGTGGCGGCTCGTGACGCTCGAGGAAGTGGCGATCGGCCGCGCGCTGTTCGCGGAAGCCACCGCGATGCCGCTCGAGAAGGTGGCCGCGGCGCCGAGCGTCTGGGACTGGAAGCGCAACGCGGCGATCGGCGCCGCCGCTGTCACGGGCGGTGCGCTGCTGGCGATCACGGGCGGGCTCATCGCGGCGCCGTTGATCGCCACGAGCATCGCAGGGCTGGGCGGTGCGGGCGTCGCGATCGGCACGGCGATGGGGTCGACCGCCGGCATCCACGCCGCGACGATCCTCTTCGGTACTGCTGGGGCCGGGGTGGTCGGCATGAAGACCGACACGCGGACGCGCGGCGTGCACGAATTCCACTTCGACCTCGTGTCCTCCGGCGACGGCATGAACGTGTACATCTGCATCTCCGGGTGGCTCGACGAGGACGACCCGCCCGCCGCGAAGGGCTTCCGGCGCGCGTGGGGGGACAGCCGCGAGTACTTGCGCGCGTTCTACCGCGAGAAGAACGCGGCGAAGGTGGCGCACGTGGACCAGGTGATGGACCGCTACAAGGGCCGCGAAGACGAGTTCTTCGACATCCTGTGCAAGAAGTACGGTATCTCGCGGCAGCACAGCGACTGCGGTGTGGACAGTGATCCGCTGCAGCTGCTCGGCGCGTCTCGAGCTGCGACGTACGCGACGACCCCCGGCGCCGACAGCCGCGACGGCGTCGAGATGATGCGCGCGTGGCGCTGGAAGGACCGGTTCCACCAGGGCGACCAGTACGTGGTCATGTGGGAGGAAGCGCTTCTGCGGCGCTTCGGCAAGTCCATGCGGACGTTCGCGACGCAGCAGGTGCTGGCATACGCGAACACGGAGATCGTCAAGTACACGGCGCTGGCGGCGCTCTTCGCCGCGGTCGCGCTTCCGCGCACGATCCTCAAGCTCGCCGACATGATCGACAACGTGTGGGTGCTGGCGATGAACGCCGCGGACGAGTCCGGGAAGATCCTGGCGCGATCGCTGCAGAAGCGCGAGCAGGGCTTGCGGCCAGTGACGCTCGTGGGGTACGGCATGGGTGCGCGCCTGATCTTCTCGTGCCTGAAGGAGCTCGCGAAGACGCCAGGCGAGTGCTGCGGCATCGTCGAGAACGCGGTACTGCTTGGCTCACCGGTCCCAGCGTCAGTGACCGACTGGACGAGTGCCCGGCAGGTGGTCGCAGGCCGCCTGATCAACGGGTACTCGACGAACGACTGGATGCTCGGCGTGATGTACCGGTACCAAGGTTGGGCACTCAACTCGGCGGGCATCGCGCCGATCGACGTGCTTGGGATCGAGAACGCGAACCTGAGCAGCATCATCGGCGGCCACCTTGAGTACAAGAACAAGATCGGCGCGATCATGGACGTGCTCAACCTCGACAGCTAACCGTTAAACCTTCTGCTTGGTCTGCAGCGTGCGCTGCGTGAGCTTCTGGATGTCCCGACTCATTTCCTCCTGCTTGAGCTTCGAGAACTGGATCTTCTTGATCAGGATCTCTGCCTTGCGCCGGTAGAAGTTCACCTGGTTGAGCGCGATGAGCGTTTCCTCCGGCTGCACGCGCGCGAGCCCCGTCCCGAGCCGAGTGATGCTCCCGCGACTCATCCGCCGCGACTTGCCGAGCATCCTGGACGTCGACGCCTGTATCCGCGACGTGAGCAGCCGGAAGTTCACCACGTGCGGCATGCACCGCTCCTGCATCTCGATGAACCAGAGCTTGTCAGTCGGGTCGAGCCGCAGGAGTCCGAGCGCCGAGAGTGCAGGCGACCGCCGCTGGTTGAGCGCCGGCACGATGCTCATGAGGGTCGATGTCTTGGTCGAGTCGAACATGCCTTCGTGGTGGATCGACGACGAGTACCGCCGCAGCACGCTCCCCTTGCGCTGGCAGAGCCGGATGATGTACGACATGTGCGTGATCGCGATCTCCCACTCGCTCTTCTCGACGGCAATCGCGCCGCGCATGAACTCGACGCGGCTGCGCAGCAAGATGTTGTCGAGGTCGTTGAGCTTCCTGTTGCGCGGTTGGTCGTCGAGGATCTTGAACGACGACTGCATGCAGTCGGTGGCGAACGCCAGCTCGCGCGCCTCGATCGCCTGCTCTGCAGCTTTCAAGTACGCTTCGAGCGCGGCCTTCTCGTCACCAGAGCGGGACAGGTGATACCCCAGCATAGCGAGCTGTTGGTACCGCTGACCCACCGTGGCGATCCGCATCTCGCTGCTCGAGAACACCGACGTCCCGGACATGATCGTCGGCATCGGCTGGAACGACTGGCCGACGAGTGACTCGCTCTGGTCCGCGGCCACCTCTCGCAGCCACTGCGAGTAGTACGCGTGGATCACCTCGCGCTGCGACGGGAGCATCGTGTCGTACACGACGAGCCGCATCTCCTCCGAGTTGAAGAAGAGCACGTTCTTGCGGTCGTCGATGGTCAGGATCGCTTCTCGCTCACACTCGGCGAGCCCGATGCGCACCTGTGTCTGGATCGAGAGTGCCGAGTCTGACGGCGGTGCCTTGAGCTTGAAGCCGCCGACGTCGTTGCCGCTGTCGTCGCGCTCGGAGGTGAGGAAGAGCGCGAGGATGCGATTCACCGTGCGCTCCTCGACTGGCTCGGGGTTCACGCTCACGATCTTGATCGCGAGTTGCGCAAGCCCGTCGAGCCCATCGATGCAGCTCATCACTCGCGCGCGCGTGTACTGCGGGACTTGCATGTCGAGGTCGTCGAGGTCCGCGAGGATGGCGATGCTGCCGGACGCCCGGTCGATGCTGATGCAACGCGATGCGAGCATGAACTCCATGAGTTTGAGCAGCTCGGCGGGGTTCCCTTCCGTCCGTGTGTACACGAAGTCGAGCACTTGTGTGTCCATGATCGCGATGTGGTAGTGCTGGCAAAGGAAGAGGCTCGTGACCTGGTACGAGAAGTGCCGCATCTCCTGCCGCTTCGTGTACGAGAGCTGCTCGACCAGCTCGAACAGTGGTTGGCTGGCATTGCGCGAGTGCGAGCGCGTGGCGATCAGACACGAGACGTTCGGGAGCTCCTCGAGCACCTTGAGCAGCAGGCTCCAGCTGAGCCCGTCCATCCACTGCGCGTTGTCGAAGACGAGCAGGATCGGCTTGTGCGCGCTCAGCCCCTGCACGATCGAGAAGAGAATGTGCCCGAGCGCCTTCGAGCGCTCCTCGCCCTTGTTGAACGCGCTGAACGAGCCGGCGTAGAGCTGGTCGTACGGGAACAAGTCGTTGAGGATCGGGATCATCGTGCGAGAGACCCATCCCTTGTGCACGAGGTACTCGAGCACTGGCACGCGCTCGACAGTCGACGTGATGCTGCCCAGCAGTCTCAAGCTGCCTTGTTGGGGCTGAAGCGTTGTCGACGCCGTGCTGTGATCCTGGTGACTCGTGCTGACTTCGCTGAAGCTCCGATCGATCGTGAAGCTGCGAAACTCTAAGACCTTGGATGTCGCCTCGTCAACCGATGTATCTGGTGTCGACTCGTCTGCAGGCTCGCAGGTGACGACTTGGTTCGTGGCGATCGGACTATCACCTCGCTCCCTGGCGCTTGGATGGTACTCGCCTGTGAACGACAGATCCGCGAACGTGGACTTCGTCACACTTTCAGAACTGAAGGACACGTCTGCGAGTGTGCCCTTTGCCATCTTGACTGACCGCGTGGTCATCTTGCGGATGATGCCCGCCCAGGCGTGGAACTCAGACGTCGAGTCCACCGGATCGCCAGAGCCCATGAAGCAGCGTGTGTGGTGGTGGTGCAGGAAGTGCCGCAAGAGCATCGTCTTCCCCGTCCCTGTCTCGCCAGCGACGATGAGCACGCGGTGTGCCTTCCCTGCACCGCCTCGCCGATCGCTTCGCCGCAGAGTTGATCCGAAGAGAGGGACGTTCTCGGCGATCCTCTCACACCCGTACGGGAGCGTGTGTACCGAGTCCAAGAGCGAGCTCGTCTCCCGGCAAGTCTCCGCTTGCTGGATTTGCACAGCGTACACGCGCACGAGTGCCGCTTTGCCCTTCACTGAGATCTCCCGCGCGGTCTCGTACTCGATCGACGAGTTCGTCTCTTCTCGAGTCTTCTCGTCGCACAGGATCACTCCGACACCAGCGGCCGACATGAGGCGCGCTGCAAGGTTGATCACGTCGCCTACGACCGCGTACTCCGCGCGGACGTTGCTGCCGACGGAGCCACAGAACGCGTTTCCTGTAGTCACTCTGCGGTTCCCAATGCGACGTTCGATCAGCACTACACTTGAGACATCGGTGGAGCCAGGTTGCGCGTACCCAATCGACGCTGGAATGTCCTTCTCGAGGAGATAGCTCGCTAGCTTCACTCCCCGCAGCGCTGCGCTCCAAACCCTCAGGTTAGAACACCACGACATGGTATGTGATTTGAATTGCACTCCACGTACCGTTGTTCTCGTGGTAGAACGGCGGGAGCCCGATCACGACGATCGCCACGGCACCTTTGTCGTCGATGACGAACTGGCGCAGTGTGCCTTGCACCTTGTAGGCAGACTCTTGGATGAGACAGAGCAATCGGTGCACCTCCTCGAGCTGCTTCCCCGGATCCTCGATCTCTTTCACACCCTCGAGCTTGATGAAGACGGCCGTGACGTTGCGCGTGCACGGGTTGAGCACGAGCCCTTTCTGGAGGTACGACGAGATCGTGCCGGGGACGTACCCTCGCAGGAACGGAATGAGTTCTTTGCCCGGTAGCTGGTTCGGATGCCACTTCCGTTGATGGACTGACGACTCGGACACGCTCAGCACGACCTGGTTGTGGTTCGCAGTCAAGGCAGTCTCCACTTCGATGCCCAAGGACTCGTGCGAATCCATCAGAGCGCGGTGCGCCTCCGAAGACAGCACGATCTGCCCTTTCGCCGCGTCTTGCTCGGCGTCGCTGATCTGCCTGTTCGCGTCGCCGCCGAGGTAGAACTCCCACCGATTCAGCACACCACCGACGTGGTTCCCAGTGACTTTGCTCACGCCGATGCCAACGTGCATGCCGAGCATCGAGAAGCTCCCATTCGAGACCGATATCGACTCGAGCACTCGAAGCGCTTCGAGCGCGCACCTGACCGCGCTGTAGGCAAGGTGACCCGGCGGAGTGACTTCGCCTGAGCTCGCTTCCGTCTCCCATAGCACGATGATCGCATCGCCTGCGAACTGTTTAGGCGATCGACAACGTTAGACCGTGCGGTCGAAGCAGCCGCCGTGGGGCTAGCGCCATCAGTGTGCGCACCTTGATGATATCGCCGCCGTGCTGCAAGATGACGTCGATCACGGGTTCGAGCGTCTTGTTGAGCGTCTTCGTCAGTGTCTCCACTGCACTCCCCTGTGGAGCTGCAGGCTTCGAGCGGCCGACGAAGCTCACGCAGCGCTGTCCGATGTTCTGGTTCGAGAGGATTAGGTTCGCGCTCTGGCGGCGCTGCGCCATGAGGTCCTTCGGCATGACCGCCAAGTTCTCCGACTCCATTCCCGCGCTTCCTTCACTGCTTCGCTGCAGCGAGTTCCGGCGAGAACCTTCAGGCTCTGCCTTCTTCGATGCCATCTCCACACCAGACTGCGCGGTGCGGATCCCCGAGATCGCGCCGGCGTCCGGACCGGAGACTCTGCCGGTCGCGTTCTTGCTGTTCATTCGGGATCGCTCATCCTCACTCAGTTTACTGCCGAGCGACGAGAAGCCCGAGATGTCGAAGAGCGCAAGCACTGCCGTGAAGGAGACCGACTCGGGTCCGCGCAATCGCTCGGGCTTCTTGAGGAACCGCGAGACGACGATGCGAGGGACATGGCGCACGAGGACGCTCAGCTCCTGCGCTTGCGGGTTCATCTGCGTTCCCGTCCGCGGTGAGTCTTCGGACACGTAGTCTTCGATGTGCACTCCGATCGATTGATCGCAGAGTCGCGATTGAAACGAGCCAAAAATAGCAGCAACCTTGTTCCATATCGAACTGAAGGTGCAGTTCTCTGTTCCAACATGACGGAGATCGAAGATGTCGTCGTCGTTGTCGCGAGCAGCGCGAAGGGGGAATGGGAGGCCGCCGCTGGAGTGAAGAAGTCCTCGATACCCGACGCAGAACGCGATAGCTCCGAAGTCTCATGAAGGCAACGTGTTCGTGAGAGGGTCAAACATGGCTACACCTTCGTTTTCTCACTATCGAGCAAAACATGCCGCTCGTGGTGCTCTGCGGACTGCCAGCGAGCGGCAAGTCGCACGTCGCGGAAGCGCTCGTCGCGTTCCTTCGCGCGCACGACGGCGGCGTCAACGTCGCGCACATCACGGAGGCGTCCGTGAACGTCACGCGTCGCGACGGCTACAAGGGTGCGCCGCCGCCGCCACGCACCGTGAACGAATGAATGGCTCTGAGTGACCTCTTCACGACTTGCACGCCATCCACTGCGGCGGTTCGCAGACGCCCGCGAGGAGAAGAACGCGCGCAGCGCGCTCAAGGCCGCGGTGGAGCTGAGCGTGAGCCGCAGCACCGTCGTGGTGCTCGACGCGCTCAACTATATCAAAGGCTCGCGCTACGAGCTCTTCTGCAAGGCGCGCGCCGAGAGCACGACCTACTGCGTCGTGTTCGTGGACACGCCACTGGTGCTCGCGCTCGAGCGGAACGCTGGCCGCTTCGACCGCTTCGACCCGCAGCTGTACGTCGTTGGCCCTTGCAGGCGCTCCATCGAGCGTGGTGGGGGGGCTCACTGGTACGCACCACCGCAGGATCGAGGAGCTCGCGGCACGCTTCGAGGTGCCAAACGAGAAGAACCGCTGGGACAGCCCGCTCTTCCGCGTCACGCCCGAGAGCATCGAGGCCGACGGGCTCCCGCTCGAGCAAATCGCGGACGCGGTGCTCTTCGGCAAGACCGTCAAGGCGGGGCTCGCAACCAGAGCCGCGCCGGTGGTCGAGACGAGCTTCGTGCAGGAGCTCGACGAGGTCACGGGGCTCATCGCCGACGCGCTCATCGCCCACCAGCGCGAGGGCAACACCGCCGACGGACTCAAGGTGCCCAAGGCGCAGACGACGCTGCTCGTGCAGCGCAGCATGCCCGCGTCCGAGGTGCGGCGCCACCGCCGGCAGTTCGTCAAGCTCTCGCAGCTGCGACCGTGCGCGATCGCGGCGATCGGCGACCTGTTCGTCGAGTACCTGAACCAGCAAGCGTGAGAACGAGAACGAGAACGAGAACGAGAGCGCTCGCGGTGTGAGCGTGAGCGTGTCTATAGCCTTGAGCTCCGTGGCTGCTGCATGCGTGTGCTCGGTCGCTGCTACTCGCGGCGCTCGAGCTCCATGTAGTCGCGCGCCTCGACCTCCCGTGAGAGCAGCGAGAGCTCACACGAGAGCGTGCCCATGAACAGCAGCTGGCACACGATCGCGAACGCCTCGAAGAACGCCTCCTGCACCGCCGTGAACCCGAGCGGGTTCGGCCACGACCCGTTCACGCACAGGAACAGCAATCCGACTGCGGGAGGGGGAAGCAAGCGCCGCGCGTCAGAGCAGCTCTCTGCACACGCAACGCAACGCAACGTGCAGGCTACCAACGTACACAGCGCGGTCGACGTGATGCCTGCGAGGATGAAGAGCCGACCGAGCGTGAACGCCATGGGGACGCTCAGTTGCCGCCAGCGCGTGAGCACCAGCCAGACGCCCGGCGCCGAGAGCGTGTCCACGTGTCCGCTCCACCACGACGGCGGCGGCGACAGTACATCGCGCTCGCGCAGCAGCACGAGGCGACGCGCGAGGTGGCAGAACACGATGAGCACCCACGAGGAGACGAAGAAGAGCACGGTGAACGCGATGTGCGCGTCGTGGTAGTTGCGCATGTCCATGATCGCGAGGCCCGAGAGCGTCACGGCCGTGGCGATGCCGGCGACAAGGCACACAAGCGACGTGTAGCGCGCCTGCGCGTCAGCGGTGACACCACCACTGCCTCCACCGAGCTTGAGGCGCAGGCGCAGGAACCAGTAGTAGAGGCAGCTCGAGACGAGGATGAAGAGCGCCGTGAGGCACATGCCGACCATGAACGCGTGGCCCTCGGGCTTGAAGGTCGCGGCGTACGAGAGCGTCGGGTAGTCGCTTGCGCAGTCGAAGTGGTGCGTGCACGCGAGCGTCTCGGTCGCGACCATCGTCGCGATGCCCGTGAGCGGGATGAGCAGCGCGACGAAGCCGACGGTGTCGGCGTTCCAGATCGCCTGCATCGAGATCTCCTGCTGCTGGTGCAGCTGTCGCTGTTTGGGGGAGTAGCTGCGGCTGGAGCCGTGCGTGCGTCGGTGGCGCTCTAGCAGCAGGAACTCGGGTGGAGCCTCCGGGTCTTTGTCGTCGAAGTTGCCTGCTGCTGCTCGCGGGAGCCGCCAGTCGTCGTTCACCGACTCGTCGTCTTCGGCGGCGCTGGTGGTCGTGGAGGAGAACGAGAGCGCAGAGGAGATGACACTGCTGCTGCTGCTTCTGACGCTGTAGTCGCTGCCGGGGCTGCGTTCGGCGTCGGAGTTGGCGGCGTCCTCGCCGTCTTCGCTCGTGTGCTCCGAGCTGGAGTCTGGCGAGCTCTGCTCTGATTGGCTGTCGGATGACTCGGAGGAGGGCAGCGATGGGGGTGGGAGCGGCAACACGGTTGCGAAGCGCGAGGCGGCTGGCGCGGCGGACGCCTGCTTCAGGAACAACTGCTGCATTCGCGCTTGCTGGCGAGCGCCGGTCGGCACGCTCCGACGCCTCGAGCAGCGAGCAGCACGCTGGGCTCACGCCTTGTGGGAATCCTCGCGTGGTGGACTTTGACGCGCGAATAACAAAGTTGCGCGTGAAAAGTCACTTGATGGTACTCCGACTTCGCGCGAGTATCAACTCCGAGCTGGCATCGTGGTGACGAGCTGTCTGCTGCCAGGAACAGCTCTGCCACTACGACGAGGTGTTCGCGGATCTCGGGGATGTCGATGATCACTCCTACGCGCTTCGGGCTCAAGTACGCACCGGTGCCGACGCTCGCGCTCGAGTACGAGATCGACGAGTTCTCGGCCGGCACTGCTGATGGTGACGGGGCCACGTCGCTCTACGTCTACGACCGCAACTCCGCGAGCAGAGCGGCTGGAGAAGTCGCTCCACGGCGCGTCAAGAAGCTGCACGTCGTCGAGCTCCCGGCGCTCACGAAACAGAGCGAGATCGCGCTCGTCGCGCGGCAGCTGCAGCAGGACAACCGCCGCTTCCTGGCGCCGGACGTCGTCAAAGAGAACCAGCTCGTGCGGCTGCTCGAGCGCTTGCTGGCACGCACTCAGCCCTCGGAGCGCAGTGTCTCTGCTACGAGAGTGCATACAATGAGCGATGATGCACGGAACACCACAATTGGTACTCCGAGTGGCATTCTCCGATCTCCTAGCGAGGTGCGCCGACATGAGAACGACGACGAAGAGGCCGCGAGCGACGCGGAGCTCGAGGGAAGCGCCATGGATGAGTCAATCGCGGAGGTGTCGGTGTCGGCGTCGGTGGATGCGAGCAATGACCACGAGACGAGTGCGAGTGGTGGCGGCAGCTCTGCATTCAAAGTCGTATCGGCAGAAGGTGACAGCAGCAGTCGAGCTGCTGTTGCAGATGTTCGGACAGCAACCGCGATCTCAAACGAAGGCAGCACCACGACCAACGAGACGCTCTTGTTGTCAACTGCGAGCGCGCTTGCGCATGATGAAGCGAATGCTAGCGACGACGGCGGAGACGGCGGTGGCGGCAATAGCGAGGCAGACCAATACAAGGCTGAAGCTGACGCTGTGAAGATCGCGACTCTCAGGAAAGACGACGACGTGTCCGACGGCGAAGAGGCCGTGAGCGAGGAGGACATCCAGTCCGAGGAGCTCGAGTACTTCTCGGAAGACGGCAGCGACGAGGACTCGTTCTGATGGCATTGTCGCCGGCGGCCTCGTAGCGCCGTCGCGCTCTGTACAATACACGCGAACGAACACCGCAGCTGGACTGCAACATCACGGCGACTCCTGCTGGAGCTGGTCGAAGAGAGACTTGATGTGCTTGAGGCTCTCCTTCTTCAGATGCCGCTCGCGATCGATCTGCGAGCAAGTCACAACACTGCGTTCGTGCGAGCCCTACCGAGCTATGTGCCACAGACGTTGTCGTCAAGTACGCACCTGCGCCAGCAGTACGCGCATCTCCTGATCGCATTGCGCGTTCCGCTTCCGCTCCGTCTCGATGCTCACGCGCAACTTTGCATTCTGAGCTGCCACGTCTTTGAGGTCGTTCGAGACACTCGCATACCGCTGGATCATCTCCCGTCGCTCTGCTTCCCACTGGATGCGCAGCAGCTCGCGAGAGTCCTCTGCGCCAGCCTTGATGCGCTCCAGTTCCTCTCGGTGCTGCTCCAGGTGCCGCTCAAGTCGCCGCTGGAAGATTCCGTTCTGGTCGTCTAGAGATGCTCGTAGATGCTCCATCTCCGTCTCGATGAGCTCCAGTGCGCCGTGCTTCTTGTCCAGCTCGTGAGCCAAGTCGTTGATCTCCTGCCCTTTCACCCCCAGTGCGCGCTCCTTCTCATGCACCTGCGAGAGCGTGTGCTTGAGCTCCTTCTCGTGCCTCAGCTCTTTCTGGATGCTCTCGTCCAGCGCAATCTCCAAGTCATCCACCTGGTTCTGGAGCTCGGCGATCTCGTCTTGGAGCTGCTGCTCGATACTGTCGCGCTCCTTTCGCAAACTCACACCCCGAGTCTGTTCATGCTCGATCATCACGTCCTTCACCTTGATAGCAGAGCGGAGGTTGTCTTCGAGAGCCTTCATTGCGGCGATCTCGCTTGCTTGCCGCGCCGTCTCTGCTCGAAGCTGGTCGTTCGCCGCGCGAAGCTCCTCAACAGCAGCCTCAACGGTCTCTAGATTGCTGCTCTTCTCGCGCGCAGCTTCAAGCTGTGCCTTCAAGTCGGCGATCTCCGACCTTAGAGCCTCCAACGAGAGTCTGTGGCTGTCTGCTCTCTGTGCATCTTCCACGAACACTCTACGCTTGTCGTTGGCGAGCAGTGCCTGAAGCTTCGAGATCTCGTGCTGAGCGTCGGCTTCGCGCGTGATACTTAGCTGGTACGCATCTTTCAGCCGCACCAGGTCTCGGCTCGCTTCTTGGTGCTTCTTCTGCACAACCTGGAGTTTGTTCATTGAGTGGTAGTGCTCCTTGCGGAACTCCATCTCCATCTGCGCGACCGAGGTCTCCAGACGCTGTCTGTATAGATCGCTTTGCTGCCGCGCCATCCTCTCAACCCGTTCTGTTGCTTTCGCGTGCTGCGTCTTCATGTCCTCCATGTCTTCACTCTTCGACAACAACGCTCGCTTTAGCCGGTGGATGTCGTCGTCTTTCTCAATACACTTGTTGTACACCGTCTCGACATTCGCTTTGAGCTCTTTCACCTGGTTTTCAAGCTGCACGTTCAGTTTCTCAGCGTGGTCCAGACGATCTTTGTATGACTGCATGTCACTCGAGAGACGTTGTGTCGCCACGCTCTGCTCCGTCGTCATTCGCTCGAGGGAAGCAGCCATCTCGATCATCTTGGCTTCACCACGCACGAGTGCCGCCTCCTTGTCGCGGGTGGTGCTTTCTTTCTCTATCAGCAGCCGATGCAGCTCCTTTGTCTCGTCCTGCGCGATCTCGATCGTGCGCAGCAAGTTCGCTTCCGTTGTCTTCCGTTGCTCCAACTCACGGTGATGGGACGTACTCAGCTCTGCGATCCGAGCCTCCAGCACAGCTTGTTGCCGGGCATGTTCTTGCAACCGTAGCTCATCGGATGTTGCAGAAGTTACGCGAGCGTGCAGCTGCTCCTGCTCCTTCAGTAGCAATTGGCTCGCGCTCTCCATTGCCTCCATCTCTGCTTTCGTGGCTTTCATCACGGCTGATGACAGCTCCTCTTGCAGCGCGACGACCTGCGCCGCGAGGTCCTTCTTCTTCACGATGTACTCGCTCTCCCTGGTCAGGAGCTCCTTCTCCAGCATAAGAGCCTCCTGTTCTCGACGATCCACTTCGTGTTCGCGCCGCAACAGCTCCTGTTCAATGTCCAGCTCTGTGTTTGTCGAAGCTTCTTTGAACTCGGCATTCGTCGGAGCTGCTTTAGTCGGGGCTTGCTGAGCTCTCGAGTCCTTCTCAGCCTCGAAGTCTGTGTTCGTCGAGGCTTCCTTTATCGGAACTTGCTGCGACCTAGAGTCCTTCTTCACGCGCCGCAAGATCGCCTGGTATCTGGGCATGTACAGATTCCCGACTTCTCTCATCAATGAGACCTCTTCTTCGTCCAGATACACCAGTCTTGGAAGCATCTGGTTAAAGAGTGGTATGCACAGCGCAGTCAGCATGGCGTGCTTGCGGGCGGGACGATCCAGTTCGCACGAACCTTGATAGCAGGGTGGGGGTAGTCGTCCAGCTCGCACACCGGGTTGATCTGCGAGCCGTCGTGTGCTTGGAGCCGCAGTTGCGTCAGGCGCTGCGAGTGCGCGTTAGCTAGCATACGATGCAATGCGTTGCGCTCGCGTATGTACTGACAAGACACTACCACAGCCGCACGCACTTTGTAGTGTTGGAGAGCGACGATGCCGTTGTACTCGGCGATGTCGTTGTGGCGCAGATCGAGGTACCGCAACTTGGGGAACTTGATCGGGCGAGTGAGACCGTCGAGTCTCTGGAGGCTACAAGGTTGAGGGTCACACCACAGCACACCGCTCTCTGAGATGAGCGAACGGGTGTGCGAGGAACTCACACGAGCGCGCGCACACCCACACACGCACCTGTTGTGCGCCAGAGAGAGCTCTTCCAGGCGAGGCAGCTGAGGGAACCCGAGTGTCGACGTGATACTGTGCCGAGCGTCAGCACTCAACTCGCCAGCAAGCACCACCTCTGAACACCGCCTTACGCACCTATTCGCCGATAGATCCAGAATGCGCAAGTGCACGAGCTGCTCCAGCGCGTTGAACGCGATCTCCTACCCGATCAGACCTGCGTGAGTCTGCTACTTCCTCTCGCTCGCAGTCTCGTAGCATGGCGCAACGCACCTGGATGAAGTTATTGGAGAGGCAGAGCTCAACGAGCCTACAGCAGCAGCAGGACAGTCAGCATCCTCTCCACAGCTCGTCCCCGCAGCTCGAGCATGTGCTTGTTACCCGGAGAACGCCTCGAGCCCATCGATGCTCTCAACGAAGTTGCCGTGCAGGTTCAGCTGCTCCACAACTTCGTCGCTTTCATCGTCGCGCGCCTAAGCGCACATCAGCGCCACCAGTGCGAAACAGTCTTCAGTATCACCAGCCTTCAGAATCAGCACCTCGCGCCACGCTTGCAGCCACACACCAGCTCGTCGATGCGCCGCACGCCGGCATTCACGCGGCTGAGCGCGCGGACGGCAGCGGCAGCTGCGCCTCCTTCGCGGTCTAGCTCATCCTCCAGGCGCTCGTCCGCGAACACGGAGCCGCGCAGAGTCCCGTCGACAACGCCTCGCCCACCAGGCATCCTCCGACTTCTGCAGGCAGGCAAATAAAGAAATGGGAAATGAAATCACGACAAAACCAAAAGCTGCTCTTTTGCCAGTGCTACCGTGCCGGCGGGTTCTCGTTCTCCAGCGAGTGTTTGGATCACGTTCTATCGGCATGTCCGGCTCTCCAAGACCTCACAGTCGTCTTCAGCAAGCTGCT
>JAASFS010000249.1:0-24657 GCA_023333865.1 Globisporangium perplexum | reverse complement strand
GCTCGGCGGGATGTCGGCTGACGATGCGACAGGTGCTGCTGATGTTGTCGCGATCGAGTCGGTGTCCAGTTTGGGTGGTTCTACTACTCCAGGAGGCGGAAGATCGACTCCGATCACCTCGTCCGAGTTCGCGAACCTCGTCGTTGCGTGTCGAGCGGGCGATGTGGACACCGTTCGAAGCATCCTGCGTTCGTACCCGAAAGCGTTGCAAGAGCACACACCAGGCGACAGGAACGACCAGCCTCTCGTCGTGGCGAGCCGGAACGGTCATACCGACATCGTGAAGCTGCTGTTGATTCATGGCGCAGATATCGAGGCGACTGACGCTACTGGCTGGAGGTCGCTGCAGCTGGCGTCATTCTACGGTTTTGTCGACGTGGTGTCGGAGCTGATCATGTTCAAGGCAACCTTAGATGCAACGAACAACAACGGTGCGACTGCGCTTTACATCGCCGCTGAGAAGGGCCAAGTCGGAGTGGTGCTCGAGCTGATCAAGTGCAAGGCGAATGTGGATGTGAAGGATGCTGGTGGGTGGACACCTCTGATCATCGCGGCTTTCTACGGCCATCTCGCAGTCGTGTCCGAGCTGATCAGCAGCGGCGCGAGCGTAGAAGCTGGAAACAG
The DNA here is from genome assembly GCA_023333865.1 of Globisporangium perplexum. NCBI lineage: Eukaryota > Oomycota > Peronosporomycetes > Pythiales > Pythiaceae > Globisporangium > Globisporangium perplexum. The sequence continues at coordinate 24,033 of JAASFS010000249.1, read as the reverse complement.
CAACCGCGCGACTGCGCTGTACATCGCCGCCGAGAAAGGCCACGTTGCTGTCGTGTCCGAGTTGATCAGAAGTGGCGCGAACTCGGAAGCGACGGACATCAACGGCTGGACGCCGCTGATCATCGCAGCGTTCTACGACCACCTTGCAGTCGTGTCCGAGCTGATCACGAGGAGGGCGAACGTGGAGGCTACAAACCGAAATGGCGCGACGGCGCTCTACATCGCTGCTGAGAACGGTCGTGTGGATGTAGTCGTCGAGCTGATCAAGCGTAACGCGAACGTGGACGCGAGGGATACTGGCGGCTGGACGCCGCTGATGATCGCAGCATTCAATGGTCATCTCGCAGTTGTGTCCGAGCTGATCAGAAGCGGCGCGAGTGTGGAAGCGGGGAACAGCAACCGCGCGACCGCGCTATATATCGCCGCCGAGAAAGGACGTGTGGAAGTCGTCTCGGAGTTGATCAAGCGCAACGCTAACCTGGAAGCGACGGACATCAACGGCTGGACGCCGCTGATTATCGCGACGTTCTACGGCCATCTCGCGGTCGTGTCTGAGCTGGCGAAGAGCAAAGCGAACGTGGAGGCTGCAAACAACAACGGCGCGACTGCACTCTTCGTTGCTGCTGAGAACGGTCGTGTGGACGTAGCCGTCGAGTTGATCAAGAGTGGCGCGAGCACCAGGGCTACGGACAGCATCGGACGGACTCCGCTTGATGTCGCCAACCAGAATGGCCACAGCGCCGTGGCAGCGGAGCTGATGAAGTGAGTCGCGCGAGCACCGATTCAAGCGACCCTCGTGCTTCATTCAGGACGACTGATGGCGCCGTTCACATGGTGTCGCAGTGGCCGGATGGTGTATACGACTGACCCCGACAAACATGCGTTTGTATCACGGAGAGGTCATGGACAGAAGCAAGTGAGTGTGTATGTGTGCACGTGCATGTGTGTGTGGAGCGTAGGTTTCCAGTTCTCTCCGAGCGGACAGCACTCAAGTTTTCAATAGTGGCAAATCCAGGTAATTGATTTCATCACATTTCTGTTTGAGAACACTGATTTTCATCACTACAGAATCTTGCCTCCTTCTGGCACTGGCTTCTTTTAACTATGGACACAATACTACCAATCACAGCCACTGAGCTGCGTAAATTCGAATAAATTCTCCAAGTTTTGTCGAATCATCGCCGCTCTCGAGAAGCCAGCCACGTTCGTTCTCTTCATGCACCAGCATCATCGGCTGGTTATTCATTCCTCCTTACGCACCCACGACCGACGTCCTCCGCAGCCAGCGCCAGCGCCAGCGCCACCGCTACGTGCGCGCGCTTCATCCGCCGCGCGCGCGCTTCCTGTTTCTTCGTCGCTATCGCCGCCAACCTGAAGTAACTCTGAAGTAAGCAGCGCCGCCGCCGCTTCACGTTTTTGGCTCAGTATGCCACCGGGTCGCCGCGCGCCACCACCACCGACGTCCGCCACCGCCGCCGACTTCCGCGACTCGACGCGCTCGTCCGACGGCGTCATCGAGCGCCTGCCGCTGTCCATCTCGGCCGCGCGCTCGCCCGTGCCGCCGCAGCGTCCAGGTCGCGGGCCGCCTCCGCCGCCGCCCGGTCCCCCGCAGGCTGCGGCAGCGATCGAGCGCTCCGGCGCGTCATCCGGGTCGTCCTCGTCCTCGTCGGCCACAGCCGGCGCGCCGTCCTTCCAGCCGCCGACGCGCTCTCCGACGCGCTCGCCGCTGCGCTCAACACCGCCGCACGGACGCGGGAGCAGCAAGGGCGGTGCGTTCCCGTTCTCCATGGCGGACGCGACCGGCCGCAGCAGCAGCAAGCCAAGCCAGCCCGCGGGCGGCGCCGGCGCGGCGAACGGCGGCAACTACCAGTCGATGCACACGCCGATCGAGTCCGCGAAGAAGAAGACGCCGAGCAGCAGCGCGCAGGCGTCCGACGTGCAGTCCCAGCGCGTGGACGACTCGTCCGAAGACAGCTACGACAACGGCAGCTACCTCTCGGAGAAGCTCGGCGCGGGCGGCGCTGGGGGGGCTGGCGGCGGCGCCGGCGGCGGCCCCAACGGCGACGGCGCTGGCTGGTTCCACGCCAAGATCCAGGTGGACAACACCATCCAGTGGTCCAACAACTACAAGATCCAGCTCACGATGTTCCTCATGCTCGTCGGCGGCGCGGCGGTCACGATCGTGTACGCCAACAACTCGGCCGAGTCGTCCGTGGGCGTGATCTGCGGCAGCATCATCACCATCATCTCGTGCACGTCGGTCGCGTACACGTTTCTCACGCGTCCGACGTGGCGCAAGCACCCGAACCCGATCATCTTCTTCCGCAGCCTCTGCGACATCGGCCTTGTGTCCGTGCTGCTCATCACCGAGCTCTACAAGTGCGGCACGGGCTCCTGCAACATCCAGCTCGGCACCACGTCATGCACAGCCACGGCGGGGCTCACGCAGTTCTTCCTCTGGAGCTCCGAGAGCTGGTTCTTCGTCATGGCGATCGACATGCTCTTCTCGCTTCAGAGTCCCTTCACGGACTACAAGCGCAACGTCCGGCGGTACCACATGTTCGTGTGGCTCACAGGTGAGGACGCCGTTTGCTCGTGCGAAGAAGGTGGCGGTGATAGTGTGCTTTCGCGGTGTCGAGTGCGCGAACTGACGAGATCTTGCCGTTCGCCGCAGCTATCGTGACGGCGGTCGTGCTGATGTCGGTGCCGGACTTTGCCGGTCACTCGGAGTTCGGCTACTGCTGGACGAACAGCAAGAGCAAGCTGCGCCAGGGAGAGGCGAATTCCGAGAAGAATAACTACATCTGGAAGCTCAACTTTCAGTACGTGACCCGATGGAACTTGACTGCCACTGCTGTGGTGTGGCGCTGACTGTCGCATGTGTGGTGCACAGGTCGTGGCTGCTGTTCTATGCCTGGTTGATCTTGTTTTGGGTCTACGCCATCACGTACGTTCGAAGCGATCCAGGCGTGTTGACGATACGCGCTTGTCTGACGCCTTCATCTCGCTCTCAGGGTCATCTACTGGGCGTACAAGCGACTGAACTCGGGTCTCTCAGAGACGCTCCGGATGCGTCTGCGCGTGCTGCACTCCGTGACGATGTGAGCGTTCGTGTCTTTCAGAGCAGATGTCGTTGGCGAGATCTTGCGTCTGACGCGCTCCGTTTCTGCATCGTCCAGCTATGTGATCGCGATCATCATCTACTGGACGATCACGTTCTTCATCTACGTGCCATACCTGATCCAGACGGAGAAGACGCCGGAGGTCACTCAGATGATGAACTTCATGATCACGTGCAAGGGCTACTTCGACTTTGCGGTGTGGTTCCAGATGAACAACGTCCGCGACAGGTGCGGGTTGCGCAAGTGTTCCGACGGTGTTGCGTGTCCTCTTCCTTGTCTAGGACAGCGATACTCATGCATGTGTTCGCTTGCTTGTCCGAATCCAGCAACGCCGAGAAAGGAGACACGAAGAAGAAGGACATCGATGTCGATGTCGACCTGAGCCCCCAAGTGAACCTCGCGCTGCGCTGCGAGGTGCTGTACTACACGACGACTGGTATCATCCAGGCAGTGCGCGATGTGCAGCACCTTCCTCCCGGTGCGAACCAGCAGGAGCTGTACTTGCAGCCACAGGGGACGGACGAGAATCGCGCGTCGCTTGGTGTGGACGAGTACATGATCCGCACGCGACCGAAGGCGGCGCTGAGCAAGGGGACGCTGTTCATCGACTACTGCCCGCACACGTTCCAGACGATCCGCGAGCACTTTGGCGTGGACACGAACCAGTACATCGAGAGTTTGAGCCGAACGACAAAGGTTCGTGGTGCGCGTGCTCGTGCGTGAGGGCAGAGTGCGATGCAGGTGTCTGATGATACGGTTTCTTCGATGCCACTAGGAACGACTGAGCGAAGGCGCCAGTGGAGCGTTCATGTTCTTTTCGCACGACCAGCAGCTGATTGTGAAGAGTATGAGCGACGAAGAGTCTGCGTTCCTGCGCTCGATCGCGCCTGAGTACGCGTCGTTCCTGCTCACGAACCCGGACAGTCTGCTGACGCGGTTCTACGGATGCCACGCGATCCGGTTGTACGGCAAGACGTTCAACTTCGTCGTGATGGCGAACCTGTTCAGCACGGACAAGATCATCCACCGTCGTTACGACATCAAGGGCTCGTGGGTGAACCGGAGCGCGAAGCACCCGTCGAAGGGAAAGAGTGTGACGTGTCGCCACTGTAACGCGAAGTTCGTGTTTGGGTCTGCGGACGCGGAGAACTGCCCGGCTCAAGTCGGTCGCCACGAGCCGAACGTGGTGCTGAAGGACAACGATCTGACCGCGCGGGTGCGCTTGGACCCGAAGGTTGCCGAGGAGCTGTACGACCAGCTCGTGAAGGACGCGAACTTCCTGTCACGCCTCGGGATCATGGACTACTCGCTGTTGCTCGGAGTGCACAACGTGGAGTACATGGTAAACCCGGATCTGGAGGAGGAGATCGAGACCGGACTCCCGTTCGGTGATGGGCACAGCAAGAGCCGTCAGACGGACTTGATCCACCGGGGCGGCGGCGGCGGCAGGGGCCGCGTGTCGAACCCGAACACCCACGGCTCCCAGAACAAGCCGCAGCGCGCGGGTTTGCCGCGTCTCGGGACGGGCACACGTCGCGCGAACACGGTGGTCGGTCCGTCGGTGTACTACTTCGGCATGATCGACATTCTGCAGCAGTGGACGATCGACAAGAAGTTGGAGCGGTTCGCGAAGACGAAGATGCTAGGGAAGGACTCGGACGGTCTCTCGGCGTTGCCGCCGACCGCGTACTGCGACCGGTTCAAGCGCAAGATGGGCGAGATCCTGTCCGTCGCTGTCCGCGACGAGTACGCCGACTTGTACGCGCAGAGTAGGCGGAGTGACGGCGAGCGGCGGTTCATGTGATCGGTCCGTGGTGGCGTGTTCCCGACATCCGATGGCAGCAACGGCAGCAGCAGCGAGCGCTTCGGGGAGTTGGTAAGGGGAAACAGAAGGCACGATGCGAGCGGCGCTGGCCAAGGAAGGAAGGACCGAACCCCTCGATGTGCCGTTCGTCGCCGGTCATCGACGCTGCTCCTGAAGAGTGAAAGTACACGAGACTATGAACAATTGCAAGCGAGCAGCATGCGTGTTGATCTAGGGTAGGATGCCGTTCGTGGACCGCTGGAATTTGTCGTACTGCCGCATCCCCCAGTGGTTGTAGCTCTTGTCCACGAGCCGCAGGAGCTGCGCGGACGCGACGTCGTCCGAGTGTTCGAGGAACAGGCGGCGCCGGAACGCGTCGAGGACCACGCCTGAGTGAGCGAGCGCATCATGAGAAGCGATCGGTCAGCTTGGCGATTCACACGTCTCGTTGCACGGTTGGCGAGCGAAACATAAGGTGCGCGAACCTGGCGCTTGGGCTTGGAAGCACGGGAACGGCGAGTCGGAGATCGTCAGGTGGACCAGAGACAGGAGCTACAGAACGCGTCGCCCATCCGTCAGCGTCCCCCGAAACACTACATCCCCGCCTTCCGCGGCACGCACCTTGACGTATTCTCTGCGCACTGCGAGCATGGCGTCGACGAAGTGCTCGCGGAACATCCGGTAGTTGTCCGACTCGAGTCCGCCCATGACGTCCACCATCTCGATTGTGAGTTTGAACGGACAGTCCTGCTCGAGGCTGAACGCGCCGCCGGGCATGATGCTGAGGATGAATCCGAAGTCGATGTGCATCACGTGCCCGAGGCGATCGATCATGATGTTCCCGTTGTGGCGATCCTTGATCTGCACATCGAGAGGCAGGCACAGTGATCAGTGCTGCACGCCATACACCACACGATGAGCATCATGCACTCACCTGGAAGAGATAGCAGAACACGCTGGACGCGACCATGCTCGTGACGAATGTCTGTCGAGCGGCGCGGAACTCCTCTGAGCTCTCGCTGCCGAAGAGGGAGCTGAAGTACTGACCCAGCGAGCCGTGCTGCTTCTTCACGGCGTCGATCGAATACGCGTCCGTCAGCGTCTCGATCAGCCCGGCGTTCGCTCCGGTGCACAGGATCCTGCGTTGGCGCATCACAAGCAAGCGGGAGTGCGTGAGTTCCCACGTCTATCAACCTCACCAAGCGCACACTGTCGCCTCATACTTGTACGGTCGCAGGTAGAGATGACCGAGGTCGTTGCCTTCGAAGATCCCTTGCAGCGTCGTCATCAGCTGGAGCGCGAAGACCTCTTGGCGCAGATCGTCGAAGCTCTTCGCGATGACACTCACGAGTGTCCAGCCTGGCAGCTCTCCGAAGTCCGACGCCGCCTGGATCCGCTTCGCCTTCTCTTCCCACGTTTCCATGTTCTTCCGAGAGTCTCCACACGACTCCTGCTCCGCAACCGTGGCTAGCATCGTAGCAGACGTGCTCTCTTCGTACACAAGCCGAGCGTCGTCTGTCGAGAAAACTTCTGGCGGAGGTTCGTTCTCGAGATCATCCGCATCCTCGTCCGCTCGCTCGTCTGAGTCGTGCTCGCCCTCCACCTCTGCAGCGGACAACACCGCGCTCTGATCGCGCGGCGAGTCCTCGTCATCCAGCACGCGATCGCTCTTCCCGAAACTGCACAGCATCTTGTCGAGCATCTCCGAGTCCTGTCGCCCCAGCTTGCGGCGACTCGGCGGCTTCACAGCTATTGTCACCGGCAGCGCAGGCGCGTCGGAACTCTGCAGACGCTCGTCCACACCGTCGTGTGGTTCTTGCACCGCTCGCAAATCCGCCTGCGGCGCGAGCGCCTCGAACACGATCATCGTTGGCGCGCGACACCGAGTGGAGAACACCTTGCCTTCGTCCAGAACGACGCGCAGGATCTTGGGTGCGCGCGACGAGCTGCTGCCGACTCCTTGGAGCGGGACAAACTGCGGGTTGCTCAAGCTCGAGACGCCAGATCCGAGCGTCGCCTGCAGTCGCAGCAGCAGATCTGGCAGCACCTTCGAGCGTGAGGACACCGGTGTTACGTGGCGTAGGCGCTCGGCGATCGCTGTGAGGTTGTGGACGAAGTTCGCTTCCGAGTTGAACACGCGCTCCTGGCGCGTGGTGAAGATGGAACGCTGCGGCGTCGACGCGCTCGAAGAGCTCTCGATGTTCGTCTCGCTGATCACCGACTCGAAGAGCGCTTCACCCTCGGCGATCACCGGCGAGAAGAGCGCTAGGATCCACCGCGATGACAGGCGCTCCGCATCTGCGCACTTGCTCATAACCCCCACCACGCGCTGCTTCCAGCTCCACATCTCGTCCTCCGCCGTCGCGTGGATCCACTTGGAGACGAGCGTCTGTGGCGCCGCTCGGCTCGCCGCGTCCGCCACGCGCAGGAAGTCGTCCATGGCGCACACGAGCGCGTCCGCCTGCGCCTCGGGTGCGTCGCGCAGCCAGAGGTTCGCGACGAGCTCCGAGTCGCCCTTGAACGCGCTCACGAGGTAGATCATGAGCATGATGTAGTTGACACACACGGTGTTGCCGCGCTGCTGCGCGTCCTCGTACAGCGCGAGACACTCCCACACAGTGCGGAGCGCGAACGACGTCGACCGCCGGCAGATCGCGAGCGTGATGTCCATGTACAGGTACAGCGACGACTGCTGCTCCTCCGACGTCACGTGGACGTAATCCACCGGCGCCGCGCTCACGGACGTGAAGCTCGGCATCGTCGCGTGGTCGAACTCCTGCTCGGGGTACACGCTCTGGATGAGCGGTACGAACATCCCGAGGAACTGCACCCAGTACTCTGCGAGCGCCTCCGGGTCCGTCTCGAAGACCGGGATGAAGAGGCTGATCGTGCGCGCGAACAGCCACGGCATGCGCGCGTACTTCTTCAGGAAGCACATGAGGTTCAGCGCCGTGAAGCTCGCGTGGCTCGACGTCACGAGCCGCAGCTCCCGCCACTGTCTGCGGTGGCACTTGGGCTCACCCAGGCTCCCGCTGCTGCTCCTCCTGCTGCTGCTCGTGCGCTCCTGTCGTTCGTCCACTTCTGCCCGGTAGCAGTCGTGCTTGCACATGATCGACGACGCCGCGCCACCCGGCTCGCCCATCCGGTTCATCATCGCGGACGTCAGCGCGAGCGCGAACGTGGTGAAGTGCTGCAGCTGCGCACACGCGTCGCACACGCGCGCCAGCCGCGTGCCGGCAGCGTCTCCGCCGTCGAGCAGCACGCTCTTCGCGCAGTGCCAGCGACAGAAGCCGCGGCCGCAGCTGCCGCACTCGTGGCGCCGCCGCCGCAGCGAGCCGAACTCGGCGTCGCACGCGAAGCACGCGGTGTCGCTCGGTGTCTTCGCGTCCAGTTCCAGGCGGCTGGTGGTCCGCGCGCGGCGGAACGAGAGCGAGTCGACGCCGCTGCTCAGGCTCGGACGCGTCAGCAGCGGCGGGCGGCTCGAAGTCTTGTCGTCCATGAGCGACGATGACGAGCGCGAGCCGCTGCTGTCCGAGCAGCTGCTACTGCTGCTGCTGACCGTGAGCGAACCCGTGGACGGCACGCGCTCGTGGCGCGGCGCGGCGCTGAGCGCGGCGATCCAACGCTGTTGCTCGTCCGCGGACGGCGCCGCGCAGAAGAAGACGCGGCCGTTGCGTGCCGTGAACTCGAACGCGTGCGCGTACACATGCATGCGGCCGTTGCCGTCGCTCTCCCGCGCGCCGACGACGTGCGCCTGGCCCTGCAGCCGCGCAGCCACCTGCGCGTCACGCTTGCCGGCGAACCAGTAGACATGCGCGTCGAGCAGCACGGCGTACCAGGTCTTCATGCGCCACTCGCGCGCGGTCTGGCGCATGCGCAGGAAGCCGCTCATGCGCGCGCGCTCGGCGCCGGGCGGCGGCGGCGGCAGGCGAGCTGTGCGCCGCCGGATGCGCTCCATGGTCGCGTCTTCCGCGGAGGTCGTTGCTGCTGGCAGTGGAAGTGAGGAGCCGGAGGTGGAGGCGGAGGAGGTCGTCGCCGCCGACGACGACGAGAGCAGCGAGGAGCTCATGCTGGCTGATGGCGCTTCTCCCGCAGCAGGAGATTCCTCCAGCAGCTGGCAGTGCGGGTGGCTTGAACCTGCTGCTGCCTGCTGCTTGGGGGGTCAGCTGGGCGAAGCGCGAGTGGCGAAATGGAGAGAAGCCGCTTCCACCTGCCTCAGAACTCGCGGCGGCAGTGGCGGCGAAGTGGCGGTGCCGGCAGCGACCTTCTTGGGTGCGTCACTCAACATCACAGAATGGTACCTGATTTACACTTGAATGTTGTATGGGTGTCACTCGCTCGGGGATTGCGGCGATCCGGGCACTCTTTCGGGGGAAAAGCCGCGAAACGGGCAGAACGCGTGGAGAGGCGGCGCCGCGGCGGATGACGATCGCGACGGCGACGGCGGCGGCGACAGCAGCGAGCGACGACGGCGACAAGCAGCGCGCGTTCGTGCGCTGGAAGCGGCAGCAAGACCGTGCGCGCGCGTTGCGAGCTGAGAGCTTAAAGCAGCAGCAGCTGCAGCAGCCGGAGAGGATGCGGCGCAGGACGCCGACGTCGCTCTTCTTCGCGCGCCGTGAGCGGCTCTTCAACGACGAGGGCGACGTCATCGATGACGACGACGACGCGGCGGCCGGTGCGGACCCCGAAGAAGACGAGCTCATGCGCATGATCATGGCCAGAGAGCGCGCGGAGGAGGCGGCCGAGGCGCGCGACCAGTTCTACTCGCCCGTGCGACCGGACGCGGAGCTCGACGGCGGCGGCGGAGACGCGCCGTTCCGCGCGCGCCGAGTGGTCGGCGGGCGGCAGCAGCAGCGGAAGCCGCAGCCGCAGCCGCAGCTGCAAATGCGCGAGCGGCGCGAGAGCAACCAGCGCGGCCACGACGAGCGACATCGGCGCAGACAGGAGGTGGACGACGCGTGGGACCAGTTCGTGTCTGGGACGAGCAGCGAGAGCGTCGGCGCCGCCGTGTCCCCCGCGCCGCCGAAGAACATTTTCCGAGAAGAGATCTCGCTCTCGCGCTCGCGCTCGCGCTCGCGCTCGATGTCTCAGGACGACCTCCCAGCAGCAGACGGCGGGCGGCAGCAGCAACAGCCGCCGAGCGCCAACTTCTCGAGCGAGTCGGTCCCGAACGTCTCGTACACGCCGCCCATGTCGCCTGCCGCCGGCGCCTCTCGCTACCCGGCGTCGCCGCCGCCAGGCGGCAGCCGAGACGACAGCCGCCGCCCTCGACACGCACCCGCCGCCGCCGCGCGCGAGCAGCTCCATCACTCGAGTCCGGCGGTGTTCCCGTTCTGGAGCGTCGCGTTCCTCGTGAGCTGCATCGCGCTGGGGCTCAGCGGCTTCTTCGCCGACGACGTGATGGACGCGCTCTCGTCGCGCGCGTCGGGGGTCGCGCTCTCGAAGCACGAGCAGGAGCAGATGCACGCGCGGCTCGAGCAGCTGCAGGCGGAGGTGCACGGCTTCCGGCGCACGGCGGCCGAGATCGAGACGCACTCGCTCCGCGTGTTCGACGAGGTGAAGGCGCACCTGACGCGCATGAAGCGCGAGCGCGAGAAGCACCAGGAGGCGATCGCGCGCGAGATGCACGACCTGCGCGCCTCCATGCTGCACATGATGGGCGACATGGTGGAGCAGGAGCGCGCGCTCATCCACTCGCGGCTGCAGCACCTGGCGGCCGCGGGCGCTCGAGCGGTTGCAGTCGGCGCCAGCCACACGGCGACGGACGCAGCGAACTTGAGCGCCGCGAAGGCTCCGGCGCTGATGCCGGATACTGGAGGCGCGAGTGCGTGTCCAGTGCCTGAGCCTGCGGCTGCGGCTGCCATGCAGCCTGTGGCAGCCGAGCAGCCTGCTGCGGATGCGGATGCGAATGCGACGGCGGACGCGACGGCGTCACCCGCCCCGCAGAGCGCGGGGCTGAGCCGGGGCGAGCGCGCGATGCTGTTGTCGTGGGAGCTGCTCATGCTGCTGGCGGCGATGAGCGTCCTCGGCGGCCTCGTCGGGCTCCGCGTGCGCAACCTCAACCGCCGGAAGCGCTGGTTCGCGCAGCGCCGAGAGCGCCGCGACCTCCAGGCGCGGGTGGCGCGAGAGCGAGCCGAGCGCCTCGGTGAGTTGGACGAGGAGGACGAGGACGAGGAGGACGACGTGAGTGACGGTGACGTGAGTGACGGCATGACGGAGTCCGCGGACGACGGAGGCGACGACTGCGAGACAAACAGCGAAGCGGTCGACGGTGATGATGACGCGGAGGACGAGGGCGACTGGGATGACAGCGCGACGGAGAGCGGTATCGAGACGGTATCACTGCTGCGGCGCGCGTCGGGCGACACGCCCACGAGCCACGCGAGCGGCGGGCGGCGCGCCCGTCTGCGTGGGCCGAGCAGCGACGCCGACGACGACGCTGACGACGATGCCGACGACGACGCCAAGAGCGTCGACACGCCGCGGCGCAAGAGCGCGCAGGTGCGTCTTGGAGAGAGAGCGGACGAGAGCTGCGCTGCAGGCTGCTGACGCCGCTTGTGTGTGCATGTGTGTATGGGACGCCAGCGGCGCTACACGTTCATCCAAGACGACTTGGAGCAGTCGCCCGCGTCGCGGCGCCGCAGTCCGCGTCTGCAGCAGCACCAACAGTGAGTGGGAGTGGCGACATCGTGCGCCGTGGAATCTCCCATAGAAAACCCGATGTAAAATAGAATCATGGCGAGATGACCTCGCTCGACTTCGATAGGTACACTCCTCCTTCATTCCCGCGATCGCGACCAGCTCCCCACCACGATGCTGCGCGCCGTTCGCCGCCTCTCGCCGTCGCTACAGCAGCCGCAGTGCCGCGTGCTGTCGACGTCGACGGACGCGGCCAAGCACCTGTTCTTCACCACGCGTGCGTCCCATTCATACATGCACCAGCAGCAGGCGGGCGGGATGCATGATTCACCTCGCGCTTTGTTACAGGCGACCAGATCACCGGCAGGGAGGTCGTGGAGGAGATCGGCATGGTCTCCGCGGCGGCCGTGCGCTCCAAGTCGGTGCTGAGCGACATGTACGTGGCGCTCGCCGGGCTCTTCGGAGGTGCGACAGCCACATCTGCTTTCTCCTGCTGCTGATGCGGGCGGCGATCGCGAAGCGAGGAGCTCTTGCTGACACACACCCGCCGAGCAGGTGAGGCGATCTCGTACACGGCGCTGATGAACGAGACGATGGAGGAGGCGGCGCACCGCATGCAGTTCGCCGCGCAGTCGCAAGGTGCCACGGCGGTCGTGAACGTGCGCTTCGACTCCAACACGACGATGAACCGCCTCGTCTTCGGCCTGCACTGCTCCGTGATCTGCTACGGCACGGCGGTGCGCTGCCGCCCCACGCCGCTCGCCACCGCGGAGGTCCGAGACACCATCGCGGCCGCGCAGGCGGCGGCGGCTTCGCAGTAGCCCTCGTAACTCCGCGCCTCGCACAAGTAGAGCGAACCTTCCCATTCGTCATCACGTGCGCGTTCGTCAGCGTTGCCGCGCGGCCGCTGCCACTGCGTGCGCTGTAACCGCGACGCTCTCCACCTCGCTGCGAGAGCTCTCGTGGGCAACCGCGACCTTCTCGACAGACCTGCGCGCCGCTCGCTTGAAGCCGCCGCCGAAGAGCAGCCGCCCGCCGCCGTCCTCGCTCTGCTGGAAGAGCGCGCGCTGCTGTCTCCCGACGCCGCCGTCGCCCTCCTCGGCCTGGTTGTGTCTCTGCGGCTGTGCTGCGGCACGCAGCGAGTCCTTCGGTGGAGACGGCGAGCGCTCTTCCGGCGCGGCGGCGCTCGCCGTCTCGGTCTTGTCGAGCTGCAGCGTCGCGAGGAAGCTTGGGTGCTTGACGTTCTTGGATCGACCGACCATCACACGCTTCTGCTCCTGCCGGAACGCGAGCACCTGCTGCCGCGCGAGCTGCCCCATGTGCCGCTTCTCCTGCACGCGCTCGCGGAGCTGCTGCTGCCCGATCTCGTGCAGTTCGCGTGCGACTGCGAGCGAGAAGACGCTCCGGGTGCTCGCGACGTCCTCGTGGCTGTCGTGGCGTAGATCTGCTGTGGGATCCGCGTCTCCGATCGCGGCGTCTGCGCCGAGATCCACGCGCGATACCGGCTTCCTTGCTGGGATCGACGACGCTGCCGCCAGCCGGAGCCCGCGCTTCGTGAGCTGCTGCTGCTCGAGGAGCCGCGCGTGCATCTCGTTCGCGCGGTTCGCGCGGCGCTCACTCTGGTGCTTCATCGCGCGCTGGTGGATCTGCTTCGCTTCCTGCGTGGACAACAGCGGGATGCGCGTTGCCTGTCCGGCGACATCGAGGAACACAGCGGGTCTGTCGGTGCGCTCGTAGCCATGGGAGTCCTTCGCTGCATGACTGGGCTCGGAGTCCTCAAGTTCATCACCTTGGTCGCGCCGGAGCCTCGGCTCTTGATCCCCGAGCTCCTCCTCGCACGCTTGCGCTCGACTCTCGAGCACTTGGCGCAGCACGAGTTCCTGTCGCCCTCGCAGCACGCTCGTCGGCGTCGCGCTCTCTCCCGACCAGTGTCCTCTGCTCGCGCCTGCGCTGTCGTCTCGAGCCAGCAGCGTCTGCTGCAAGACGCGCCGCGCCTCCTCCTCTCTCGCGCGTGGATGGATCTCCGGCGAGAAGAGTTCGACACGCGCTGCAGGGACTCGAGCGTGGCTGCCTCCTCCTTTGTTGCTGTGGCCGGTACCAGCAGTCGAGTGAGACGTCCGTGTGGGTCTCGCACCCGCCGTCGGGGCGTAGAGACTCGCGCGCGCGCCAAGTAGGAACGCCAGTGGCACGTGGTCGTTCGCCGCCATCGTCGGCGAGAGAGATCGAGGTCTATTTCTCGTGTCGGCTCGTTGAACGAGTACACAAAGGTCACCGTCGACTCTGGACTTGTCGACTCTCATCCCCTGCGGACGTTAGCAGCATCTCGCTCGTGAACTCGTGAACTCGTGAACTCCACGTAGACCACCCTCTCGGCAAAGCAATGAAGCAAGGGGCGTCACCTGGCGAGCGCAAGAGCGAAGAACAAGTTGGTGGCAACAGATCGATCTGCTCGAGCTGCATGCTTCATTTCAACTCTCGTGAACGTGTATCGCTCAAGTTGAACCGGTACGCAAGCCCACCTTCGACTCGGTCCTTGTCGATTCTCATCCCTCTGATCGGTCGACACTGGTTCTACTCACGTGACCCACACGCTCAGGCTCGAGTGGATGATGGCGGCACTCCGCTCTCATGGTGCTTCCAGGTGGCGCGAGAGCCTAGAAGTCGTAAGGATCGACATCCACTAGGCGCCGACGTTTCGCGTCTCGCTGCCATGGGCTGCTGCCGCCGTGGAGGAGCTGCAACGAACGAGCATGACGACAGCGGCGCGAAGAACGGTCTCGTGCCCCGAAGCCGGCGCAAGTACGCGCCATACCTCGGTGCTAAAGCGGAGGTGGCGGCTGTGCTTTCTCACTCATTCGCAACTCTCGCAGATGCCGAGACGTGTTCTGCTGCCTGCTCTTCCTCGTCTACTGGGTCGGCATGGTACGCGGCTCGCTCGCTCCGCGCGGCTCCGACTCGGATCGGAGACTCTCACTTGTTTGCTGGACATGCGGCGCAGGTCGTCGTCGCGATCCTCGCGGTGCAGACCGGCAAGCCGCTCAGCCTGATCTACGGCAGGGACTACAACGGTGACGTGTGCGGAGACAGTGGAAATCTCACGGACCGCAAGCTCACGGCGTATCCGCGCCTGAACGAAGATCTGCTCGAGGCGACCGCCGCCGGGATCGACGTCGCCAGCCTCAAGTTCTTCGGTGTGTGTGTGTCGGCGTGTCCGCTTGCCGGCGCGCGCGTGTGTACGTACGACAACTCGAGTTGCTGGGTCCAGGCGCAAGACACGTCGACGATACTTTTCCGGTGTATCCCAGTCGCCTCGCAGAACGAGACGGTGCTCTCGGAGGAGTGCATCGACCCCGTCGGCGCAGACCCGGCGTGCACGAACGCCAGGTTCCTCAAGAAGCAGTGCCCGCTCGTGTGTCACACGAAGCGCGTGCAAAAGGCGGTGTGGGAGGTCGAAGCCACGACCACGAACCCGCTCGTGGAGCAGCTCCAGGGCGGGCTACAGGTGCTCGGGCGATTCCTGAACGATATGAACGCGGCAAAGTGGCTCGTGCTGCTCGTGGGCGGCGTCGGCGCGATGCTCCTCGGCGTGCTCTGGTTGCTCGTGCTCCAGTTCTTCGCCGGCTGCATGGTCTGGCTCACGTGCGTGCTGGTGCTGCTCGGACTCGTGCTCATGGCGCTCTTCTGCTCCTTCCGCTCGGGGATCGTCAGCGCGGAGGAGCTCAGCGGACTCTCGTTCCTCGCAGAAGCTGGCGTGAACACGACTGAGGCGACAGCGCTGACAGCCGCGACGACCGACAGCTCGACGCAGCTGCAGTTCAAGGTCGCGGCGTATGTCGTGTGGGCGATCTCAGGCGTCGTGCTGCTGCTGCTCGTCGCGATGCGCAAGCGCATCCACATCGCGATCGCGATCATCCGTGAGAGCTCCAAGGCGATCAAGACGCTCCCGCTGCTGCTCGTCTGGCCGGTGGTGCCGACTGTCTTCTTCATTGCGCTCGTCGTGTACAGCGTCGCCATCGCCGCGTACCTGCTCAGCTCGGACGACCTCACGTCCGTCGTGGAGGACTCAGCCGCGAATCTCGCGCAGATCACCAACCTGACGACCTTCAGTAACAGCAGCGCCGCGTCCTTAGTGCAGAGCTCGTCCGCCAAGACCACGCAGCAGATCCTGCTCGGGTTCCACGTCTTCGGGTTCCTCTGGACGAACCAACTGTTGCAGGCGATCTCGATCTGCGCGATCGCGGGCTCCGTCGCACAGTTCTACTGGACGGCTCCGGACGAGCGCGGCGCTCGTAGACTCGAGTCCCGCTTCCCGATCGCTCGAGCTGTGCGCAACACGCTGCGGTACTCACTCGGCTCGCTCTGCTTCGGTTCGTTCGTCATCGCCTTCGTACAGTTTCTGCGCCTCGTGCTCGAGTACATCAGCCACAAGTACGTTCTGTTCTCCTGACGCCGCAGCCGCTTGATCGCTGGTAGCACGCACATTCAGCTAACTAACGTGTATGGGTGTGTGTGCTTGATACTCGACACTCAACGCCGCAGCACCAAGCAGCTACAGGAAAAGAATCGTGTGGTGAAGGTGGCGTTCCTGGCGATCCGGTGCTGCCTCTGGTGCTTCGAGAAGTGCCTCAAGTTCCTCTCCAAGAACGCCTACATCGTCATCGCGATGCAGGGCTCGTCCTTCTGTGCCGCGTCGATCGAGGCGTTCAAGATCGTGCTCAAGAACGTCGCGCGCGTCGCCGTTGTCAACTCGATCAGCTTCTTCCTGCTCTTTCTCGTCAAGACCACGATCACCCTTGCGGTCGGCGCGATCGTGTTCGCCGCGCTCTCGTCAGAGGCTACCGCAGACGCCGTCACGCAGAAGCTCGCGATACTCAGCGGACCAGTGACGTCCCCCATGGCGCCAGTGCTTGCAGCCTGCGTGCTCGGGTGGCTCGTGGCGTCCGCGTTCGCGAACGTGTACGACACCGCGATCGACACGATCCTACTCTGCTTCTGCGAGGACACGGACAAGAACGGCGAGGCCGCGAGCGAGTTCATGAGCAAGGAGCTGCGTGCCATCATGGGCGGTGCCACCACAACGAAGCCGACGGTGATCCGAGTTGGTGCCGTGAACAGCGCACCGATGTCACCGGAGTCGAAGGATCCGAGTGCAGGCGCCTCCAACAAAGTGTATGCGGACACGGAGATCTAAGCCACAGAGCAAAGCAGTTGAGCGAAGACAGGCATGTGCTGTGCGCTGGGGAGATAGCTGCGCGCGTTCCTCTCTGTCCGGCTGGTGGTGCACGGAGCGGCTACGAGAGCAGAGTGACTGCGCGCCAGTGTTGCGTCTGCTTCTCGCTGCGCCGGTTCTGCGAGTAGGCACACACGACCGCCTTCTTCTGCCATGTCTGTGCGTGGAGCGCCTTCGCATCCTCTGCTCGCCGCGCCTTCGCCTCCCGCGCGATCTTCGCTTTGAGACGATCCTCCTGCTGCTTGCGCTTGAGCCACGTATCGTAAGCGCTACGAGCGTCCTGGAGGGCAGAACACGACCACGTAGGAGGCAGTGAGAGAACATGTGAGAATGTTCGCTGCTGAACGAGGCTACGTCGCATCGCAACCTGCGTGGTTGACTCGTGGCTCTCACGCGGAGCTGGTCCTCTCGCGACCTCAGTGGCCATCTTAACATCCTCGCATCCCTCGCGCTTCTTCCTGCTCGACCACTCCTTGAACGTCGGTCGCCGTGGCACGGACGCAAGCTGGTTCGTACATCAAGCGTACATCACGGGCAGTAAGCGAGTCAGCAGCAGCGAGTGCGGCTTCGAGACATCGTATTGCACCACACCACCTTAGAGCGCATGATGTCGGTGTATGCGCGGTTGACGCGCTCGGCGTGAGCCTTCATGCGCTTTGCCTTCTCCTTCGCCGCCTCCTTCCGCTGGGCATCCGCTTGTGCTCTCGCTCGTTGCGCCTCCTGCCAGACTCTTGCGTCCTCGCGCTGCCGGCGCTTGGTCTCCTTGCGCTCCTTGTCCTTCGCGAGGCGCTCGCGCTGTGCACCCTCACGATGCGCCGCAACTGCTGCAACGACGACTACTCTGCGCTTCCGCTCCTCCCGTCGCTTGTTCTTGAGCCACTTGGCGAATGGGATGTGCTTGTCGATCTGAAGCACCAGCGCGGCGTTCGAGTTCGTGAGGATTTGTGATCAAGTATGACAAGATGAGAGTGAGCAGGAGTACCTTGAGCAGTTGCTGGCGGTGAGCTTGCTCCGGATCGAGCGCCTCTCGCCAGTGCCACGCCGTCGTCGTCGTCGTTGTCGTCGTCGTCACCGTCGTCGTCGTCGTCGTCGCCATGGTCATCTCAATCGTTGCAACATGCGTGTCAAGCACGAAGTGAGGCGCAAAATATACAAGCCAAAACTGTAGCCATTCGCACTTTAGACAAGACAAAAGCAACAAAAACAGTACATTTTCGTAAATACTTTTGATGTAATTACGCGGATTGTTCTTTTCCCGCCCACTTTCGAAATATCGGAATCGTACTTTTCCGAGCACTTACTGATCCCATCGTACTTGAGCGAGTATCATCCCCCTTCCTGGCCGCTCATTCGCAAAGAGCCGGCCAACCAACAAGCGCAACCTGCAGGTAATCGGCCAATGGCCGCCGCGCGCTGACGTGGTCTCGCCGCCGCCTGCCTGCCTGCGCTTCAACTCTGCGTCTCGCCACTCGAGGCGTCTCGGGTGTGTGCGTGTGCGGCGCGCGCGAAGACTCCACCCACTCGCCCACTCGCCCACTCGCTCGCTCGCGCGCACACGCGAGACGCCGCCGGCGCCGCTACTGTACATGCGCGCCACGAACGCCTGGGGACGATTTGCGACTCACTGAGGATGTGTGGTCGGTACTGAACAGCGCGCCGCCAGCACGCCACACGACCGCGCCAAGCAGCACCGAGACGAGATGTCGAGCGAGGATGGCGCCCCCAGCGGCGTGCACGTGCAGATGCAGCTGCAAAACCAGCGCGCGCAGATGCAGCAGCAGCAGCTGCAGCTGCACGCGTTCTGGCAGGCGCAGATCCAGGAGATCGCGCAGGTGGACCCGAACGCCTTCGACTTCAAGACGCACCAGCTGCCGCTCGCGCGCATCAAGAAGATCATGAAGACTGACGAGGACGTGCGGGTGCGTGTATGGCGCCGCCGATCTTTCTCGGCGAGTGTGTGCGTGGCGGGCGGCTGCTAACCTCCCGCCGACCTGCGCGCGCGCTCAGATGATCAGTGCAGAGGCGCCCGTGCTCTTCGCCAAGGCGTGCGAGATGTTCATCCTCGAGCTGAGTCTGCGCGCGTGGATCCACACGGAGGAGAACAAGCGCCGCACGCTGCAGCGCAACGACATCGCGATGGCGATCACCAAGACCGACGTCTTCGACTTCCTCATCGACATCGTGCCGCGCGACGACATCAAGCCGGCGAAGAAGGCGCCGGCCGAGTCCCAGGCCGTGTACCAGCAGCAACTGCAGCAGCAGCAGGCGGCCATGTTCCAGCAGCTCCTGCAGCAGCAGGCGCAGACCGGCAACCCGGGGGGCGTGCAGTGGCCCAACCCGCAGGTGCAGCAGCAGATGCTGCAGCAGTACCAGCAGCGCATGGCGGTCATGCAGCAGGCGCAGGGCGGACTCCCGAGCCTGACGTCCGCAGGCGGCGATGCCGGCGGTTCGGGGGCGGCGAGCGCGAGCGGCTCGTCCGACCCGCTTGGCATCAACCAGCGCAGCGTCGACGTGTGAGCGCCGCCGCGACCTCCGCGCACGTTTTTGTTGGCAGGCGCCGCCCGAGTGTGTGTGCACGCGCGGCGGCGGCCTCCGAAGCTAAGGTGATGATGATATTGTACTGCTCTCTCGGAGTCGCGAGCTGCTCTCTTGAATGCGTCACTCCGTCGATCCCCCTTGTCGACGAGCAGCGACGGCGAGAGCGAAGAGCGGAGGAGCACACGCAGTTCTATGGAGACGCCAGTCTACCGCGGCAGCACCTCCGCGTCCTTCTTCTTGTCCTGCAGCTTGAGGATCTGGTAGCTGCCGACGCCGCCGACCTGCTCGACCCACACGGCACCAATCAGCACGAGGTCAGCGCCGGACTCCACGCAGGTAGACTAGCTGCGTGCCGACGCACCGCGAGGACCATGCCAGCGACCGACTGCGCGGTGACAGCGTTGCCGAAGTAGAAGACTGCGCTCAGGATGATCACGACGCGCTTCATCGTGCTCATGATCGAGAACGTGAGCTCCGACACCTCGCCGAGCACGAGCGACGCGCAGAAGCTGCCCACGAAGTGCATCAGGCTGCAGAGCAGCACGGTCGCGTACGGGAAGCTGTACACCGGGTCCGTCGGAGGGAACTTGACCGCGTTCGCCGACGAGTTGAGCACCACGAGCGGCGCGTTGATCGCGAACGACAGGAACGCGCTGTAGAAGTGGAGCTGCAGTGACGACGCAGCGTCAGCGGGTGTGGACGACGCGAGGGCTCCTCCCAGCAGGCGCGACGTACGTTGATGCTGTCGATCACGATGCTGTTGCGGAGCAGGAACTTGGCGTACATGCTCTGCATCACGCCGATAAGCGCCGACGTCACTGCGAAGATCGCGCCGCCGAGCGCGAGTTCCTGGATGCCGAGCACACACGCACACATACGAAGTCAGGAGATTAAGAGATCAGGAGATCAGTCGGTCTCCTCCTGCGTCGCCAGGGAGTCTCGGATCCGACGAGGACGTACGTTCATGCCCATCTCCGACACGGACGCGAGCACGACGCCGAGCACGATCGGGACGAGCGAGAGGTACGTCGCGAACGTGAACTTGGAGCGGTAGATGAGGTACGCGAGGATCACGTTGAAGAATGGCTGCGACGCCTGCGGACAGCAGCAGCGCAGGAGGAGACGGCAGTCAGCGTCTCGGTCCAGCAGCAGCGGCTCCGAGCAGCACGCCAGTCCGCACTTTGCAGGTGTGAGCGATGGCCACCGGCACGGCGTCGTAGCTCCAGTACGTGAGCACCTTCGCCACCACGGAGCACAAGCTCAGCGGCATGATCCACAGGAGGCTGGCGCACGACAGGCAGAGCGAGGGCGAGTGAGTCGATCCGATCCGATCCCCAGCAGCAGATCTCACGCGCCATCACCTCTTGAATGAGATGCTCTGCATGCGCCACGAGGTCGCGCTGCCTCGCGAGTTCGGGAACGTCAGCACGATGACTGCGCGCAAGCAGCGCACCATCCGCGTCAGCTCCGTCCGCCACACACGGTTACCGCAGGCGACGCAGAGCCAGAGGAGCGAAGTGACGCACAGTCGCAGATGACGCTGACGAAGAGGTGCGAGAGTGTGAGCATCTCCGCCGACACGTGGTGGTGCTTGATCAACACCTTGTTGGTGAACGTCGCGGACGCCGAGAAGCAGTACCACGTCACGAGGTGGATCGCCGTCTGCCGCGCGCCACCAATCAGTTCCTGTTCCATGACGTCCAGTGCACAGACGCTCGCACTACGGACGCACCAGCACGCTCTTGTTCAGCCGCGGCCGCCGCGCCTCGTGGCCCTTGCGCGGGTGGTAGTCGTCACCCGCCTTCATCTTGGACGCCAGCGGGTGGTGAGGATGCTGCGTGAACACCGAGGACGACGACGAACCGCTGCGCCGCAGGAGCCTGCTGAGCAGCCCCGAGCCGGCGATGAGCGAGTGCACCGCCTGCGTGGCCTCGCCCACAAGCATCGAGCGCGTGCGTGAGGAAGGAGGGACGCGAACGAGGTGCGGAGCTGCTGCTGTCGCGGCTGCTTGCTTGCGAGCGAAAGGAGCGCACTGTGCACTTCCACAGGATTCGACTTGTCCGAGCCGAAAATAGGTGTAAAGTCGAATTGTAAAAATGTCCCTGATGGTCCCCAGTTTCAAAAGGCCTGAGATTCACCCAGATTCCGGCTATATTCCGAATTTGAGCAAAGCTCTTATTCAGACCTTCAGATTTGGGCTATATTCCGAATTTAATCAAATAGGAGAGCAGTTTGCATGAGCAAGAGCATATTCACACTTCAAGCGAGTGAGGCTTGCCAGTGGCCCAGGGTCCTGAGGAAGCGGTCGTTCTCTCTTGACACAGTATGAAGATGGAGTATATATTCCTTTGTAAATGTCGTTGGCGTTGATACTCTCGGACATCCTAGGTCTCAATAGTTCGGACCACTTTCTACACTCCGAACAGGTGATCATTTCAGGCATCCAGACTGGATCTCAAGACAGAGATCGCAATGATACGTCGGGAGATACGTCTCTGCGAGGTCATTCTTCAGAGCAATGCAGATATAGACGCGGACACCGAGCAGGAATATCGCATGAATCTCCCTTCCTGTGCAACAGAATTCGAGTGGCGAGCTTCCACCACCTGAGAACGCACGCCGAAAGCGGGCGATTTTTGTGACAGCGAGTGAAATGTCAAAAGACTACGCGCCGTCACCGCCCCATACGCTCGATACGCACCCGAGGTTCCACTCACTCGCTGTCAAAGGCGCGCCTTCATCCTCAACTGTGTTCGTAATGGAACTCCAGGACTCTCCACTCCGTTCGCTTTGACGCGCCTCCAGCAGTGCAGACAACTCGATAGAGCGGTTGTGTAACGGGGTTACACGCGCTGGTTATTAAATATAACCCAGCGCTGCCGAATTACTATCCGCGCAATATCTTTAGAGCCAGCAACAATCGCGGCCTATCCGATTGGCTACTATCAGCACAATAAAGACCAATAAGATCAGTAGGGCTCTCAGAGCCACTCAATTTTAGGCATATCAGATTTAGTATAGTATACAAATCTACAAGCTCACATCGACTGGTGGAGTCGCACTAAGCTACGAAATAACACTTTGGTTTTTGGAGCAGAAGTGCCCAACGTCTTTCCGTCTTTGACTGGAATCCTTGTGGAAGGTGCTAACGCACGCTTCCTCCCTACTGTGCTGCGTAACTCGGGCACGCCCGGTTACAGACATCCGCCGGATCAAGCACAACCACGCCGTTGCATGAGGTCGCGCTCGAGTTGTAGAACGGTGTCGAGCTGTCGTTGTGCCCAGAGGCGTCCGTTGCGTGCATGAATTCGTCCATCGGTCGGGACTTGAAGGCAGGCAAGGCACACAAGTACATGCGTGAGTCCCGGGCATCTGCTCTCGCGACTCTGTGCGAGTACCGGCGCGTGTGCCGCGAGCTTGCGGAGCATGAGGTGGATCAATCGCCTCCGACTGAAGGACTAGCTTGGAGGAAAAAGGAAGATGTATACTTATTGGTAACGATCTCCAAGCGGCTAAAATTGAATGGTCGGTCGGGTTGTCGTGGTCGGGTCGTGGTCGGGTCGTGGTCGGGTCGTGTCGGGTGGTGCGAGTGGTGGACGAGGACTCTAGGTGGTTGAGATCGACGCGAGTGAGTGGTAACCACGCATTATACGTAGTTTAGTGATGATCCGGCGGACCAAGTGGAGAAAGATGCGAGTCGTAGACTCTCAGGTTGCAGGAGGTCACCACGAAGATCGCATCGCGAGCAGATCTGCGTAACAGCGCGAACGACAGAGCTGTTTGTCAGCGCCGTGACATGAACGAGGGTGTTAACCACACTCTTGAAAGTCCGCTCTGCTCGCGCTCACTCGCACTCCGCCGCTTGCCCAGCCAACGTTCAATCTCCTCACTGTCTGCACGGGACGCAGCGTACTCGGCGTGCATCACTTCTACTTTGATCTACTCCAGCCAGACATGTACACTTTGCGTCACTCCGGATAATACAAGATATCCTTCTTGTGCCCGGGTGTCACCACACCATTTACATAATGCTCTGCGCCGTGTTTGATTGAACCAAACACAACACTGTCGAGCCAACGTCCCCGGCGTAAGCCGTGATCTCTCGGGATCACGTTCCCCGGACAGCGGCGCTCCGGCGCACTGGAGTACTGAGCGCGCCTGCGAGCACGGGAGTCTGCGACTTCTGCTCCAACTCACTCTTCACGGATATCATCAAGTGCATCGGCGGACACTTGGAACGCTATCCGGAGGTGGTGCAAGTGGTGACCGTGGGCGAAGCAGTCACTACAGACTGCGAGCCCCGGCGTGGTCCGTCGACGACAAGAGCCCGAGTATGCTCTCGAACGCCTTCCGTCGCAGAGAAGACGGCCGACGGAGGTCATCTCGATGCTCTGCGGCGGCTCTGCCGCGCCTCGGCACGTCGACTCGAGATATCGGGTGGCTACTGGGCATTGCCATGAGATCCAAACATCTTCGTGTCGCGCGCTGGTTGCACAAGTAACACCGAGAGTTGACTGTCGCGACCGATTGATTGGAGGATTGTTTGCTTCGATATCGCCAGGTGTGAGGACTCACCATCACTCACGATATCCAACCAACACTCACCCGTGCTCACTAGCGTATTCATGACAACATTCTGCACAAGAGTGTTTGTTTGATTACGCTAGTTCTGCATTTGGTGTAATCCTGCTGGGTGCGGT
>JAASFS010000248.1:0-24731 GCA_023333865.1 Globisporangium perplexum | reverse complement strand
GAGACTTGTCGAGGAGGTCCTGGTGGCGTGGTGCGTGGCGTCCTTCGCGGATGCTGTTGTTGTGAGTTGCCTCGAAATGCTCGTCAAGAATAAAAAGGGCGTTTGGTAGCTCTGTATACTGCGCGGCGCTCTGCTCTGGCGGCTTCCACCATAAATAGAGCGCCTTCGTACTCATTTCGAGATAAGGACAAGCCCATAAAGCCTCAAATAGAGCGCTCTGAGATTTGTCAATCAGCAGACGTACTGTTCGAAGCGGAACAGAGGCCTCTTTCGTCCTCACAAGTCACAGATTCATCGTATGTAGCCGCCTGTGGAGCCGACATCTAGGTCAACGAAGGCGATGCATGCGCGTGCGTGCATAGTTCATATCCTAGCCTCGACGCTCGCTTGCTCTCGCCACTGCCGCCACGTGGCAATCTCCCTGTCTGTCAACCTGCATGCTTGTCTGCCTGCTCGATTCTAGGACGCCAGGAACTTCTTGGTGTACTCGTCGGCGTCGAGGATCTCGAAGCGGTGCGAGCTGAACACGAGCTCCGCGCCGATGGCAAAGTCCCCGAGCGCGTAGTACGCGCCGTCAGTGCGCTTGTAGCGGCCGCGCTCGAGGAACTTGCCGTTTACGACGCCCGAGTTACGCTGTTCCGGCTCGTAGATCGACACCGTGTCGTCCGTGAGGAAGAAGGTGACGATGAAGCGCCGCTGCTGCTGCTCCTTGCGGCTCGAGATCATCTTGACCGAGAAGCGCAACAGCATGCGGTCGAACTCGGCCATCTTCTTGAAGTCCTTGCGCGGCGGCTTGGGGCAGAGCGAGTTGCACGACCCGAGCGAGTCCTCCTCCGTGCCGTAGCCGTTGTACGCTGGCGGGTCGGGCTTCGTGAACACGAGCTTCGCCAGCACCGTCGCCGACGGCTCCGCGAGGTCCCGCCCCCACGCCATCCTGTAGTACGCGCGCGTGTACGGATCCGCGTCCACGATGCGCATGTCCTTGCCGAAGACCTGCAACACCGCGCCGACGAACAGGTCTTCCTCGTTGTAGTAGCTCTCGCGTCCGGTCGGCTCCTCCACACCGCGGTCCTGCTCGTCCGTGAGACTCTCCTTCCAGTTCTTGAGCACGCGGCAGCGACGCAGCAGCTTGGGGAACGGGTCACGTCCTGAGTTCGCCGACTGCACCTCCTTGAACTCGATCGTGTCGTCCTCGAGGAAGTAGTCGAGCACGTACGTCATGAGTTCGCCGTACAGCCGGTCGCGCACGTCGTACTCGCAGTGGAACGACAGCACCTTGCGGTTGTTCGCGAGGAACTTGCGCTTCTTCTCGCTCTGCAGGCTCGACCGGTTCGGGTTCCCGAGTGACGCCTCCATGTACGTCTTGAGCGGGTACCGCACCTTGCCGTAGAAGTGCTCGTGGTCGCCGCCACACATGCGCGTGATCTGCTCACGCGTGAGCGTGTACTCGTCCTTGGGCAGCTCGATGGCACGCCCGACCTCGAGCCCCTGGCTCGCGTACCAGTCGCGAGTGAACTGGTCGCACTCGTAGAGCTTGAACGAGCGACCGAAGATCGGGAAGTCCATGCCGATGTGCAGATCCTTGGACACGTAGAGCGAGCCGTCGGGCTTGCTGAGCCGCCCGCGCTTGAGGAACGTGCCCTGCGGGATGCCGCTGTTCTGCACGCGCGGCTCGATGATCTCGAACGTCTCATCGTGCAGGTAGAGCAGGATCGTGTTCTTACGCAGGCGCACGATCTCCAGGTTGCTCTCGTCCACAGGCTCGACGTAGAAGCTCTGGAAGCGCAGCACCTGGCGGTGCGTGTGTTGCAGCGGAGCGCGTCAGTATGGGCTTGTAGCAAGAGGCTGCAGTAAGGAGATCAAGCAGCGCGAGGCGAACCTTGTTCACATTCTGCGGAGCGAACTTGCTCTCGGTCATCGGGACATCGAGCCGGCCGCCGATGTCGCTCGCGGTCGTGTCGAAGCCCCGGCTGTCCGGCAGGTCACTGCGCGTCGTGAGCAGGTTGAGCTGGCTCAGCGTGCTGTCGATGCGCAGGTGGCTCTCGACGAGCTTGAAGCGCTGCGGCTTGAGGTGCGACTTGAATCGCGGGTCGTAGTTTGTCGCGCCGAGCAGTGTGTTCTTCGGCGCGTACATCGACGGCGACGACGACGCCATCGCTGGCGTTCCGGGCGGTGGCTCTGCGGTGCGCTCGCTGGCGAGGAGGAGCTGCTCTGGAGGATGATGAAGTCTGGAGCGAGGGGAGGCGATGCCTGTCAGACCCTAATGATAGCTCTCGCTCGGCAGCTCAAGATAGCGCATCGGGCCCTCGGACGAGACGAAGCTGATCGACACGAAGGCGCTGATCGAGGACATGACGGCGAGTCTGTAGCGCCTCAAACGTGAGCGGGAGGGCATACCTGCCAACTATAGTATGCACGGACCAACTTTCGATTCACTCTTGCTCTTCGCGTCGCTGCCTGGCGTCTCCTTGGATGATCGATCACCCCGCGGACTCACTTGGCGGAGTCTCCTCCCGATTCGGGAAGAGCAGGTCGGAGAGGAACATCCCGACAGTGTTCGCGGTCGGCAGATTGAGCATGTCGTCGTGGTTGAACTGACCGGCGGTGATCTGGAAGAGCTTTTGCCAACGTGAGGTCCGGAACCTGCTGTAGAACACGTAGCGCGTGTACTGCACATACTTGGCCGGGAACGCCTCGCTGTGGAGAAGCAGCACCGGGAGCTCCACGAACGAGTTCGGAACCTTGTAGTCTCGGAACTTCACCTCGGCCGCGGTGTCGACGCACGTCAGCGCGACACCGCCGAGCCACACGATCGACGGTATCCACGTCATGATCATGTTGAACACGATGTCCGCGCCTTCTCCGAACCCGAGCAGGAACATGCGCTTGTACGGCCACGCGTATTTGGCGCGCAGCACCCCCAGGAATGACCACAAGTATCCCCCGAGGGCCATCAAGCTAGGGAGCCACAAGACATTCCTCAGCATCAGTCACACGCTCTCTCAGCATCAGCCGTATGCTCTCTCAGCACCAGTGAAAGAGAGAGCTCCAACTACCTTGCGCTGTTCCGACGGCTCGGCTCGCCCACAGGGATTCGGTGTCGAATGTAGCTGTCCATCGCCTCCCCCTCCTCCTCGTCGTACCATGCGTACCCTTTGTCGTCTGGAAGCTCGAGCGGCGCGCGGATCACGAGTGCGACTGCCATCCACACATCGTCGTCAGCCTCTCGGTTGCAGATACTGTACACTCAAGTAGGGACAACGCACAACCGCACCCGTCTGCGGGAGCTCCATCTTCTTGACGAACGCCACGCACGGCTCCTCGTCGCCTCGGTTCGGCTGCAGCACCACGAGCAAGTTCTGCGGCGGGAGCCCGTCGGTGCTCGGGACGACCTGGAACTTGGTTTCAATGCTGAGATGAGCGAAGTCGGAAACGTCGAAGGTGTCACGACCGGGAGGTCCGGTCGGCTTCGGCACCCGCCGGAAGTTAGCGAAGCCCTTCTTCGTATCATTGCGCGAAGCACCGCTGGTGCATGAGGCTGTGCCCTTGGGCCGGTACTGCGCCATGAGGTCAGATGCGATATCCTTGATCTCGACAAAGTCCACAGCACCGCTCTCCAGGCGCACGGTCAGTATGCCCGTTCTTCTGTCAACGCTCCAGATGTCCACGATCATGCCTCTCCCGTGTCGGCCCCGAATCGGCTCCTTGAGGACCAGGATCGGCGGCTCTGGGTTGAGCTTCGGCCGCCACGACGCCATTGCGCCGCCCTGTCCTCTTCTGCTGCCGGCGGCGCGCTGGTGTCCTCTGTCGCAGCGATCCAAGTCGCGTCTGGAGGCGTCGGCGTCTCGAGCGCGCGCGGGCGGCTGCTCGAAGAACGGCCTTTAGAAAGCTTGCGCACCACAGATTTTGAGATCCGCTGTGTATCAGATTGTGGCAGTAGCTGGATCAGAAATCGACAAGCACCAGCGTCCTCACAGCACGAGCACCTCGATCTGGGGCGACGACGATGGCAAATGCAGCTCTGAGCAGAGCAACAAGGACGAACCAAGCCGCAGCAGTGTCCACAGAACCAAGTGCCTGAATACGCGTTGTGGTGTATTCAGATAGCGGCGACGTGTAAGACCCAGCAGCAGAGAGAGTGATCGGCTCCTCCTGCTGCTGCTCAGCACGCGCGAGGCTTCAGATGAACGCAGTGATGCAAACGCCTCACTCCGACACGAGTGGGCTGACCGAATGGCTGGCGGGCTGGCTGGCTGGCTGGGGTCGAGTGGACGCGTCGCCAGCCAGCAGCGACGGAGACGGCAGCTTACGCAGCCTTCGCGATCGCCTCCTCCTCCGTCAGGTGGCTCGGGCGGATCGAGTTCTTCACGCCGAGGCACTCGAGCGCGATGTGCGCCGCCTTCTGCCCCGAGATCATCATGGCTCCGAAAGTTGGTCCCTGCGACGAGAACACATCGATGCGAGTGAGATCCACTGCCGACCATATTCACTTGCAACGCGCACGCGCACACACACAGCAAACCGCCGACGCACCATACGAGGGGCTCCCTCCAGCTCCGCAACTTCCATGCCGCACACGATCATGCCCGGCACGATCTCCTTCGTGCCGTTCACGATCGCGTCTTCGGCCGCAGCCATGTCCAGGCACCCCATGCCCGGCACGTGGTTCACCATGCCGATGTTCTGCAGACGCTTGACGCCCGAAGCACCCATCGGACCGTCGTGGCCGCACGCGCTGATCAGCACCTTGCCCTCCATCACGTTCGGGTCCATGCAGCTCTGCGTGCCGTGGTTCAGCGTCACGAGCGTCCAGTTCGTCACCACGCCGCCCACGCGGCCGTTCTTGATGATCAGGTCCTCGATCGCCGTCGCGTTGAACAGCTTCACGTTAGGTGCGCGCAGCAGCTTCGACATCACCGTCGACGTGAACAGCGCCGCGTGCTTGATCACGACGTGGTTCTCCGTCGACTCGTACGGGATCTCCAGCTCGTCCAGGAACGCGTCCGCGGGCTTGCGCACGATCATCGACGAGAAGAGCTGGCCGCCGAGCCACGCGCCGCCGCCGGGGGCCACGCTCTGCTCGATCAAAGCCACGCGCACGTTCGGGTACTTGGACAGCTCGTACGCCGCAACGAGTCCCGCCGAGCCGGCGCCGGCGATGATCACGTCCGAGTCCGCGAAGTCGTACATGTCCTTGAAGTAGCGCGTCGTCATCTCGCGCGACACCTCGGCCTCCTTCACAGGGCTGCTCGCGCCGACCACGCGCAGCGCGATACACACACAAGAGCAGCAGCAGTAGCACAGGACGTCATTCCACTCGCGTCGGCTCGCTCTTCCCCGTCTCCGTCTCGCACGCGCTTGACGGACGCTCCGCTCCGCCCGCTTCACTCTCCTTAGGCAGCAAGCGGACGGGCGGAGGCGCAGCTGAAAGCCTGCAACACGTACGCGAACGTGTAGTCGTCGAACGGCGTCTTGCGAGCAGCGGTCTCCTTGAGCCACTGCTCCGACGGAGCGTTCGCGCTGCCGGCGCGGTGCAGCACGGCGCCAGGGCCGACCGTGGCGAGCGAGCGCGCGCCGACAGGCGCGAGGCGGGAAGCGAGAGACTTGGTGACGGCGAACATGCTTGGGTCTTGAGAGGACGGGGTTGCTTGTTTGGTCTTGGGGTCGCGCACGCAGACAGGCACGCAGGCAGCAGCGGCGGAGAGTCACAGCGTCAACACAGCAGTCCCTACGCCGGTATGACCCGGATCAGGTTCGTAGGGTATGATCTCAGCCGGTCGAAGGATGGAACTCGTCCATCCTCGCCTCGGCACCCCTCGCTGGATGGTGGTTAGTGCCTTTTGGTTCCCACGCGCGCGCGCGCGCGGCGGACACTCAACATGCAGGAGAAGCTGGAGGGCGAAGAAGGCGCGAACGTGGAGCGACAGAGAGTTTGTGTGTGTGTGTCTCTCTCGCTCACACAGCTTCGCGCCTCCTTCCCCCTCCGCCCTCGCATACAAAGTGACATGCAGCCGCTCGGCTCCGCTTGACGCGAGACCCGAGCAGGAAAGAGAGGAAGGGCACGGTACCGAAAAGACGAGGTGGTGCTTGCGCTTGAGCTCTTGAGTGCGAAAGCTGGAATGAGCGAGAGAACGAGTGGCGACCAAGCACCCAACACCAGATGATGGGTGGTACCAAGGTGTTAACACGGCGAATATTTAGACTTGAACAAAGTATCCAAAGTATCTTGTCGAAAGATTATGCGAAACGCGTGTTTGGATGAATCGCATAGTGAAAAAACCAAGTGGTGCTTCATCCGCTCAGGAAGAGCCGACAGAGGTCTCGGAAGTAACAGCGCAAGATCCGTTGCTCCACGTCCTTGAGCACCGGCGCCGGGTTCGAGCTGTTGAGCTCCGGGGACTGGATCAAGTGCGTCAGCAGCGTCACGTGGCTGCCGCCGATTGACCAACCAACCGACCGACACAAAGAACCAAGTCAAGCGATGCGTGAGGCGAGCGAGTTCAGCACACACAAGCAGACGGCCTCGCACGTCTCGCACCTCGTGTTCGGGTGCTTCGCGCTCGAGTGCAAGTGCACGAGCAGCTCCAGGAACGGCATCTGCGAGCACCGCCACCACACACGCGCGTGCACACTGAGCTGCCGTCCGAGCGCCGACAACACCAACGATGGACAACCTCGAACACCCACGAACCTCCCAGTAGTACTGGAAGAACGCCTCGTCGTGAGACTCCGGCGCCAGCTGCAGGATGCGCAGCCCGTACTTGAACTCATCCGGCGCAAAGCACTGGTAGAGCACTGCGGCTGCCGTGTGCGCGCCAACCTTCACGAGGCATTGGCTCTGTACCAAACGCAGCAGCAGCCACACGATGAGGAGAGATGAGCTGTCTCGTCAGCCAGCTCCACATCCGCTTCACAGAGCTGCACGCCGCGCCGCACGCACCAGGCGCACGAGCGAACTCTGGTCGATGATATCGACGACCGACGTCGCGTCCGAGAAGAAATTCGTCGCCAACGAAGCCGCGACCAAGTACCCCTTCAGCGCTGCGTGCGGGTCTGCAGCAGCAGCAGCAGCAAACAGCGAGGTCGCGGTTAGCACTCTGGCACTCAGAGAGGTGCGGGATGACATCCCTCACAACAACACACTCGCTCGTACCTGATGTCGAGGACAGTTTCTGCTTCACGATCGGGTTCAGCGAGATGTCCGCTCTCGAGCAGTGCCACCGCGGCTCTCGAGAGCAGCGCTTCGTCAGGCAGTTCAGCCCACTGCAGTGCAGCGCCACGAGATCCGCCTGGAAACTCTTCATGAACGACGCCGTCTGGAAGCTCCCGCTCGCCCCACCATCCGACGACGACGCATCCTTCATCTCGCTGTCTCCATCCCCTCCTTGTGCCCTCTTCTTCGGATTCTCAGGGGCGAAGGCTTGCAGAAACGCCAAGTCGCCGTAAGGTGTCAGCTCGAACGAGATCCGGTAGTCACTGATGTTGCGCATGTACGCGCGGTGAAGCAGCCCAGCCGAGATGCACACCAAGGTCTCCAGGATCCATAGCGGCAGATCGACCAGAAGCTGCTGCATCTCCGCTTCTTCGTCGTCGCCGCGCGGGCTGTCGGTGCTGCTTGCGGATGTAGTCGCTTCCAAGACCTGGCGGCGCTTGAGCAGGATCTCGGACACGAGTCTGTTGCTCGTGAGAATCGAGAACTCGGGCTTCCCGCTCTCACCATGCGCGCCGCTCTCCAGAGAGCTGAAGTACTGCATCAGCGCGCCACACGCACTTGCAAACTCCAGATGATGGAACAGCAGCGACTTCCCAGTCGCGAGCGCCTTCCACTGCGCAAGCGCGTCCCAGCAGCCGTTCACCATGCAGAACGTGATCAGGTTCTTCCAGTTCCCGCTGCTGCTGTGCTCGTCCAGCGCTGCGAGGCACTCCGAGCCCGCACGAAGCGACCCGAAGTCACTTCGAATCAGCCCGACAACCGCCTCGCGCTCGCTTGGTCGATCGAATGCGAACAGCCCGCTCAAGTCTGAGGCGAACCGCATGTGCGAGCGCTGTCTGTCCGCAGAGGCTCGCAGGAACGCTTCCGTCGAGAAAACCTGCGTCTCACCGGGGACATCGATCGCCAGCCGAGCTGCCGAGAGCTCGCATCGTTCCAACTGGAACCTCGCTCCGTCGACGGATGCGATGTTGGGCAAGCTCCGAGCCACCCGAACGAGCATGTGCTGCAGACGCTCCTTCGCCTGCTGCTCCACGCTCCCGAACAGATACCCCGACAGGCGAAGTACGAAGAGTACCATCTCGCTGAAGCTGCTGCTGCTGGTGCTGACTCCGGCGCTCGCGGATCCAGACTGAGAAGCTTGGTAGTAGATCTCTTCGTGAAGCAAGCGCAGGGTCGCACACACGCTTGCTTCGAGAGAGAGCGAGGTGTCCTCTCGCACGACCTGGAGCAACGCGTTCCCGATCGCGATCCGCTTGTGCAGCAGACGCACCGCCAACACAGTCGCGTGGTCGTTCCGCCCGATCGCGCCGGCATGGGAGCGCACCATTCGCAGCGCGCGCTGCTCTAACGACGTCCGGTACCCCGGCGGTAAGCGAGTCAGCTCGTACGCGACCATGTCTTGCTCGAGGAGCTGGCACACCTTGTCCCAGTCGCGGCTCTCCCACGCGAGTTCGACCTGCACCTTCGGCGACTTGGCCAGCGCGTCGCCCTCCACGGCAGATCGCGACTCGAGCACGGCTTCGCACGCTGCAAGGTACCCCTCGAGCGCGTCCTTGTCGTCCTGCGTCAACTTGATCGCGTCACCGTAGTCGTCCACGAGTTCGCCCGCGCGGCTGAAGCACTCGTACGCCTTCTCGTAGCCGTTGAAGCTGAAGAAGTACACGCCGAGGTCGAAGAACGCGTCGAGCTGGGTCTGCTTCGAGAGCGGCTGCTTCTCGTCGTCGACGAGCGCGGCTTGGACGCTCTTGGCGATCTGGATGTGGCTCGCCATGAGGTCGCCGAGCGCCGACTGGAAGCCCGTCATGAGCTCGTCTGCCTCGCCGCGCGTGCTCGCGGTCAGGTAGCCGTTCTGCGACTGGCTCACGAGCGCGCGCAGCGTCCAGCGGTGGTGCAGCAGCCGCGCCTCGAACGGCGCGAGCACGATGTCCTCCGTGAACTTTGTGCGCGGCGTCTCGGCCAGGTCCACGATGCCGTCCACGAGCAGGCGCTGGAAGTGCAGCGGCAGCGCCTTCTCAATCTTCGCGAGCGGCAGGCACATCTGGAGCGCGACCTGGGACGCGGCGCACGCACGTGTGAGCGCTGATCTCTTCTCCATATCCCATATCAATAGCAGTGTGACACCTGAGCGGCTACGAGCAGCAGCGCCTTGTAGCGGTTATTGCGGCCGTGACCCTCGTCAGCCACGAGCTGCGCCTGGTCGAGGAACTCGCGCACGAGCTCGATCGCCGACGTGGCGCCGTGCGCGCCGCGCGCATTCTGCTGTCGCAGCGCCTGCAGCTGCAGCGCACGCCGGTGAGTGCAGCCAGAGAGGTCAGAGAGGTCAGAGAGGTTAGCGGCGCGCGGGGGAGAACGACAGCCGCGGGTGGTGAGAGCGGACGAACGTGGTTCTGCAGCGCCTCCGGGTGCAGCAGGAACTCGAACCAGGCGTAGGACGGCGCGCGCGGCGGGATGTCGATGAGCGGCTGCTGGAAGATGCTGCGGTACACGCCGTCGGCGGCGGCGGCGGGCGTCCCGGGACGCGGCGAGCCTGGAGCTGCCATTGTCACTGTGCTCGAACGCGAGCGAGTGGCTTTATACTTTCGACCAGTAGTGTAATCAAATGACGTGCAAATAACAATAATTCTTCAATCGAGCGTCGCGGTGATGTGACCAAGGCGCCAAAAAGCCAAAGTCGCGAAAATGCCCGAGATGGCGACGCGCGGTGCGTCGTCTCCGCCGCCAGCCAAGCGCGCGAAACCCGCGCTGCACGTCGAGACCGGCGCGTCCTGCGTGGTCTGCGGACTGCGCGGCGCGCACGCTGAGCTCATGGGCTGCCGCCAGTGTGGCCAGGCGTTCCACCCAGCGTGCGCCAACCTGCCGGCGGTGCCAGAGGACTGCGGCGCGTGCTTCTGCCGCTGGTCGTGCTTCACCGCGTTCCACAAACCGGCGGCGGCGGTGCCCGGCCCGCACGGTGACTTCCCGCGGCTCGCGGCGCAGATCCACGAGATGCTGTACGAGAAGGCAGCCACGAAGGCGGACAGGGAGAGACGCGGGCAACGCGCTGTCGACCTGCAACCACAGCCTGTAAGTGGCGCCAGCGGGTCGAACGGCCTCGTGGCGCGCCGCCCGCCGCGCCCGACATCAGCTGCGCTCGCGGAGATTGGGGAGCCGGACCAGATGATCCGCGAGCAGCCACCGCCGCCGCCGGACGCGCACGGCAGGTACCCGGCGTACCACCGCGGCGGGGACAAGAGCAGCGGTCGCACCAACCGCAAGCTGTCGCGCAGCGGGCACAGTGTATCGTCTTCGGTGTCCCCGTCTCCATCCGCGTCGCCACCGAATCGCGATGTGAACAGCTATGACGGGCGATCGATCAGCGCGCTCCCGTCGTCGTCAGAGGCAGCGGCTGCGCTTCGCGTCCGCAGGAGCTTTAGCAGATCGAGCAACGAAGTTGAGTACCCTGAAGGCTACCGGGCAGGAGGAGTGAGCTCAGACGCAGGTGCCTTCGGCCGCGACAAGCGCAGCAGCAACGCCGGCTCCGGACGAAGCTCGGCGAGTCCAAGCGCGTTCGCTCCGGTGTCGCTCCCGTCATCCGATCGCGGCGCCTTCGCCGGCAGCGACCAGATCGGCAGGGCCCCTCGTGGGGTCGCGCCGCAGCCGCCTGTGAACCAGTCTCCAGACCTACAGAACCAGCGAGGACCCGCGCAAGGACAGCACATGCCGCCACCTCTATCGGCGCCGGCGCAATCTCGCTTGCCGACGCTTCACTCGGTTGGCTCGAGACGAGAGTTTGACGACACCGGAGCTGCTGCTGCGGCTGCTGGCAGACACCATCGCTCAAGTTCGAGTCACTTCGGTGGGTCCTCGCACGGCTCGCTTGACGGCTCTTCGTCGTCCGCGCATTTTCAAAGGTATGGTGGAGCGCCGAGTAGAGCTCCTCCGACGCGCGAGGGAGCTCCTGGCGGCAGGTATATCAGCAGTCAGACACAGCGAGCGCCGTCGCCTTACGGCGAGAGAGGTCATCCTCCCGTGGCTGGGATGGCGCCGTCGAACGGCAAGGCAGGGCTACCGACTCTGGCGTCGTCTTCTGCACCGCCGATGGCAGCTCCGTCGAAAGAAGCGGACGTGCCGTGGCTGAACCCGTCAGCGTTCCCGACGACGATCTACGAGCGCTTCAAGTGTCACGCCGACGATCTCAACCGCGTGTTCCGAGTCGACCTCACGCGGGCGTTCGCGGAGAAGGCGACACACCTGTACCAGTCGGAGATCGACTTTTTCTTCAGGTGTGTACAAAGAGAGCAAGCAAGCCACGTTGGGCGTATCGCTTGCACGCACGGACTCACCGCATGGTGGTGAACTGACTCTGGCTGCGCTGCGGTCCTTGCTTGTGCAGGTGCTTTGAATCCTCGGACGTGAGTTTAGTGGTGAACGGCATGGCGAGCGATCTGAGCCAGTGCATGTGGGCGTGGCCGTTCATCTTGGAGAGCTGCGGCACCGATGCGCAGTTCCTGTTCGACCACTTCCAGTACAAGAAGCGGAGTCGTGACGGCGGACTCGAACTGGAGTACGTCGGCGAGCTGAAGCTGTCGCTAGGAGACTACAGCCAGTACCTCGAGAAGTACCTGTCCAACGTATCGGGAAAAGAGGCGGTAGTGCTGGAAGACCACGCGAAGAAGGTGTCGGTGACGCTTCTTGCGGCGGACAACGTGATCGCGCTCAACACACTTGTGATCGCCCAGAGCTGCACAAAGGTGCGTTGGCTTCGGTGTTCACATGTCGGGAGGAGTCACGCAACGCCGTCTCGAGCCGCATTGCACACTGATAGCGGACGCGTTTGTCTGTACGTGTGTGCAGCTGTACAGCGACCTCCGGAACTCGTTTCAGTGGGATGTGTTCGCGGGTGGGATCCATTGTCTGCTGCAGTACCTCCCGGAGAGCTGCCGCAAGGAGAAGTTCTCGAGTCCGCTGTTCCACTTGACATTCCCCGGCTCGAGAGGCGCGCTGTGCGATCCTGGGAACGGCACCACAGACACCGCGTACCAGGTTCGCTTATACTGCTGCGAATGGACTGGGAATCAGCGAGGTGACTAGCCTCCTCTGTTCCGATCCAGGTGCGCTGACGATCTGGACGCTCTTGCCGTGTACAGGTTCTCGTCGGATGTCTCGAGCTGGTGATCTTCGAACGAATGGAGCCGAGGAATCGAGACGAGTTCGTGCGGATACTTCAGAGGGCGGGGTACCACGCGGAGAAGAAGCCGATGCTGCAGGAGATCCACCTTCGCGCGTTGAGGTATGCATAGGCGGAGGCTGTTGCTCGATGTTGTGCTGCCAAGGGTGTAGTGTTGGCGCTCATCGCTCATCGCGTGTCCCCTTCGTTGCTCGCCAGCTCGGCCGGGTTCGTATGGACAACTGTGAAGATCCACGACGGAGAGTTCATTCACATCAACAAGGTAGGCGAAGCGTGTGCACAAGTGTGTACTTGGAAACGCCTCGCGTTGTGCGAGCAGGAGCGCCACTGACGCCGCGAATGCTCTCCTCATTCGTCGTACCGCCAGGGTCGGATGCACTTCTGGCGCACCGTGTCAAGAGCCACCACATCCGCGCGCGCGCCGCCGAACGAGCCGTGCGTCTTCCTGTCGTGGGAATGGGTGTACCAAGGCGTCTCGCAGCGCGGGATCTCGAATGAGTGCTGGGTGCGTGCGTGGCATCGGTGCTCAGTGCGCGGATGGATCGCGAGGTGGTCGCTGACATCGTTGTGTTCGCCTCGCGGATCGCAGTTCGCGATGAAGAATGCGAGCTTGTGCTCCGGAGGCTGGGCGTTCGATCCGCGACGAGCGATCATCGAAGCAGCAAAGGTGCATGCAGTGTGAGGTGCTGGAGCGGGACCCTCCATCCTGCTCGGCAGCTTGCGGGTGTGCTGACGTCACCCTCTCGTGCGTGACTCGGCAGGCGGGTGTCGCGACGGTGCGCTCGGGACAGTTCCTGACGTCTCGGCGGGGTGGACTGCCGCAGCTGCTGTCGTTCTGCGCTTCTGCGCTGACGTCGCCCGCGGCCATCGACAGCGCGGCAGTGAACCAGCGCCGGATGCAGATGGTGCTGTTCCTCGAGTCGATCCTGCAGTGTCTGAAGACGATCGTGGACGACGAGTACGACCTCGCGCTGGCGAAGGATGACAGCGACGCGTTCGGCAAGCGGTTCGACGGCGAGGCGATGTGGAAGGTCGTGGACGCCGGGCTCGCGCGCAGCGACGTGAACAACCTGAGCGCGTACGAGTGCGGCATCTGCGGGCTGGAGCTGACGAACATCTACAAGCAATG
Source organism: Globisporangium perplexum (assembly GCA_023333865.1). NCBI lineage: Eukaryota > Oomycota > Peronosporomycetes > Pythiales > Pythiaceae > Globisporangium > Globisporangium perplexum. The sequence goes on along the minus strand of JAASFS010000248.1, from coordinate 11,222 downwards.
TCTTGGCTGCACGGCGTACGCGAGCACGCGCCAGCCGAACATGAGCTACCAGGTGTTCCGGATCTGCCTGCGCTGCCACGCGCACCCGAAGCACCACCACTTCAAGCCACGCGCACTGCACGGGTACTTTGGGCGGCTGCTGAGCTGCGAGGGCCACACTGGCGCGCCGCAGTCGGTGCTTGACCCGCGGTACTTCGAGTGCGCGTGCTCGCCGTCACTGCCGTGCGTGTACTGCGGCGGGTGCCAGTCGTGCAGCTGCGTGTGCCACACCCAGTTCCAGACGCGGTTCCGCTTCGCGCTTCCAGGTGCGATGATGATGATGGTGTCCGGAGTGTGTCGGCTGCCCGAGGAGGCGACGCGAAGGTTTCTGACGCCATGTGTCTCGTCGCGGCGGATGTCGTTGTTGGATTTGGATTGTGGCCGTGTCTGCTCCTGCGCTCTTGTGCTGCTGTTGTGTGTGCTCAATGACCGCAGAGGCTCTCGACCACCTGCGGTTCGACGTCGACGAGGTGATCAAGCAGATGCGGTGAGCGATTTTTTCCGCTGCTGCTTTGCCAGCGAGCAGCACAGCAGTGTAGCGAGCAGTACAGATAGGCGGTACAGGTATAGTGAGTGAGAGCGATGGCGTTCGAGCCGCGTTGGTTGGCGAATGGTAGCAGGCTACTTCGCGAGTCAGTGCAGTTGCGATCGCCATTGACACGGAGGCGAACCTCCCGATTGTGACGACCTTCGCGCCTCGGCACTCGACACTCGTCCTTTGGCGGAGGTGCACCAACACCGGGTATCGAGCAAGAAGAACGCGTCGAGCGCCGTCGCGGTCGGGCCCGGATGACTCAGAAAGAACGCGCACGTGCTCATGTCGAGGCAGGTTCACTCCGGCGTAGTTCAACCGCACAAATCTGGCGCGAGGCGGAAGTAACCAAGCAGAATCACCGGGTCACGATCGCGAGCGAGCGAGCGACTGCAGAGAGCAGCAGCAAGGAGCAGCAGCGCGCGTGGCGGTGGTGGTGGGCATTTTCGCGTCGGACACGCAAGGTCGGCGCGAAGACGCTTGATGTTGATACACGCGTGCGCGCACACCTGCAATACATTTTCGGAGCGCTGTCATCCACCACCACGAAGAGCGCCAGATACAAAATCCATACAAAAGGATCAGGGAACTGGCTCGGCATACAAACATCAAGTGACAGCATCGCCCTGTCTGCGCACGCCTCCGACGCAGGCGACGTGGCCCGATCTCGCTCGCCCGTTCGCACGAACCAAATCGGTGCCCATTCGCCCAAGTGTAGGCTTGATTCGATTAGACTTGGGTAGCCTAAGATCCGAGAGTTGCCCACACAGCACGCCAGCACGCGCTTGATTTCGATTCGAAGTGTGCATATGCTTTCGAGCACATGTGCACATGTGCAGGTTTCGGCCTGAGGCGCCCGACAGCGAGCGAAAAGCACCGCATGGCAGGCCCAGGACAAGCAAGCAAGAGCAGCTGCGCTGCAATCCTGCAGAGCTTTTCGAGCGCAGCCGCAGTCTTCAATTCGGCTCTGTGTCAGATACGCTGAGTTGGTCGCCTCTGAGCTCTATGAATGGGCGAATCGAGCCATCTGCCCAATTCAGCTGAGCACTTTACTGTACAGAACACCCTGGATGTCTTGCAGCCACCCGCGTTTATTACTTATTTGTATCGAAAGAACCATGCGCGATCGCGCGCTCGGTCGATCGCTCGCCGCGCGCCAGCAGCGCCAGCAGCAGCAACACTCGCGGATTTCCCGACTGCCGCGGACTGCGTCGTCGCCTCCTGCCATTGCTCCGCCCGCCGCCATCACCGCCGCCCCCGCCGCGCGCGTGCGCCTCCCGCCATGCGGCGCAACTTCGGCTCGCTGAACCTCGCGGCGCTTGACCTGCACGCGCCGCCCGATGCCCTCGCGCACGACCTCGCCGACCTGGCACTCGCCGGAGGCGCCGACTGCGACAGCCATCACCACCACCAGCTGCTGGCGACGTCGGAGCACACGGTCGGCTTCCCTATCGAGCTCTTCGCGCAGGCTGCCGACGAGAGCGCGACGCTGCGCCGCCGCAAGCGCAGCTTCTCGGAGCACGCGGCGCCGGTTATCGCCATGACGACGACGACGGCGGCGGCGGCGCGCGCGCAGCTGCACCACGCGGAGCTTCACGCGCTGCGCTGCCTGAGCCTCAACCTCATGCTCTCGTCGTCTGTGCCGGGCGGCCGCAGCAGCACCGGCGGAGCCCCCATCGCAGTCACGGCGCCGCAGCCGTCCACGTCCATGCCCAAGATGGCGGAGCTCGCGTGCCAACCGCAGAGCGACCGCGCGCTGCTCGCCGCCAGCGCGCGCCGCACGTCGCTCACGCGCAACATGATCCAGAGCGCCTGAGCCTGAGCCTGAGCCGGAGCCGGAGCCAGAGACGCAGCCGCCGCCGCCCGCCTGTTGTCGTCTCGTGTCGTTAGTTCCCATCGGCGAGCGGGCGAGTGCGCGACGCCGCCGAGGAGCTTTCTCCCCGACGTAGCTGCTCGCGAAGACGCCGGTCCGCACCTCCACCACCACCAACCACCACTTAATTATTTGCACGCTAGGAAGGGGCCGCGTAACTCTGCCAACAAGACTCGTCCTCTCCGTTCCGCCGCCGCCGCCGCCGCCGTCGCCGAGCGCGCGCGGCCGTCGCCTGAGCGGCTCGTCCACAGCGCCGCCGTCACCCACCCACCCACCCACGCGCGCCGTCACGCGAAAACCGATCTTCTCGCACGAGTGAACGCGCTGAACGCGCGGCGCGCCGGCGCGGAAGCTTCGGCTCGTTGAAGTTGCCTGCGTGCGTGCGTGCGAGCGTGATGGACGCGGCCGCCGCCGCCGCCGCTTCGACTGTCTCATCAACATGCTGGTGGGACCTTCCTTCCTTCCGGCGATGAGCGAAGCGGTCAGGACGCTCTCGAGCCTCTCGACGCCGGTAGCGACTGCTCACCGCTGCTCGCGACACCTTCAGGCATGGACCACGACGTGTTCTGCGACGACGGCCCGCCGATCTCGCGCCTGCAGGCGGCCGTGCGCGCACTCGAAGAGTACGTGCACCAGGTCGTGCCTCCTCCACGTACTGCTCCTCCCGCCGCCACCGACGATTCTGCCAGCAGCAGCAGTAGGAGCCGCCGCGCGCCGATCACCCCCTCGCCCGTGCAACTCTTCGCGCGCCAGGACGAGCTGGCGATCGGCGCGACCTGGCGGGAACTCGCGCGCGCACACGTCGTGATCTACGGGCTCGGGGCGGTCGGCTGCCTCGCCGCCGAGGCGCTCGTGCGCGCGGGTGTCGGCAAGCTCCTGCTCGTCGACAGCGCGCGCATGCAGCAGGCGGACGTCGGTGCCGCCATGGGCTCGCGTCCGGACGAGCTTGGCTTCTCGCGCGCACAGGCGCTGCGCCTGCGCCTGCAGAGCATCAGCGCCGCCACGAGCGTCGACTCGTTCAGCGCCGACGTGGCCAACGACGCCGACCTCGCCGAGCTGCGCAAGCGTCTCAAGGCGAGCGCCGTGGGCGTCGCCAGCGCGAGCCTCGTGCACAGCCGCAGCCGGCCGCACCCGCGCACGGGTGACGCGAGCGCGCCGGGGCTCTTCGAAGCGCTCGCGCTCAAGCGGCCGTACGATGCCGTGCTCTGCTGCGCCACGGCGGACGACACCGCCAAGCTCCGGCTCAACGAGACGTGTCTGCAGCTCAGCCTGCCGCTCGTGGACGTCGACGTGCCGCCGAGCAACGCGCGCGTGCGGCTGCGCGCCGTGCTGCCCGGCCACACGTGCTGCCTCGAGTGCATCCGGCAGCAGGAGGCCGCGGGCCACGCCTCCAGCGCCATGGAGCAGGTCGCGCGGTCGATCGCGCACGCCTTCCCGGCGTGTCTGCCGCACGTGGACGCCGCGGCAGCCGGGCTCGCGGCGCAGACGGCCACCAAGTGCGTTCTCCCGCTGGCGCCAACGCTCTCCCGCTCCCGCTCACGCTCACGCTCACGCGCTCGTGCGGCAGGCTGCTGCTCGGCCTTGGGGACTTCGTGCCGTTCTTCGCACTCGACCTGCTGACGCTCGAGGTCGAGTCGTACTCGTTCCCGCCGAGCCGGAGCTGCCCGAGCGCCGCGTGCCGCGAGCGGCAGGAGGAGGCGCGCGCCGTCCCCTGCTGACCGAGAGAGAGAGAGAGAGAGAGAGAGAGAGAGAGCGATGGACGGTGGTGGTGTCTTCCTGCGAGCGCTGCTAGTCGAGCGCTGGATCGCCGAAGTACCGGATGAGCCCGTGCGAGACCTGGATGAGGCTGTCGTCCTCGAGCGCGCGCAGTGCCATCTGGAACTCGGTGCCCTTGACGTCCCCGGCGGCGGCGCCGGCGGCGCTGCGCTTCTCGTCGAGGAACCGGCGCGCCTCAGCCACCGCGAGCGTCCTGTCCGGCGCGTCGGCGAGGATCGTCTTGAGCACCGCGACGAGGTCGGCGATCGCCTCGCGCTCCGAGCGGCTGTGGCCCGTGTTGATCATGTCCATGTCGATCGTGCCCGTGCGCGGGTCCATCGCGGCGCGCTGCGTGGCGACGTTCATGAGGCGCAGCGCCTCGTCGACGTCGCGGCGCGCCACGCGCTCGCGCAGCTGCATCTTGGCGAGCGCCTCGGCGATGCGGATGAGCGACTCGAGCTGCCGCGGCGTGGCCGTGATGTTCTTCTTGGCGCCGCTCGCGCCGCCGCCCATGCGTCGCAGGTCGAGGTACGCGGCCACGAGTGCGTCGCGCGCCTCCGGCAGCAGCCGCGGGTGCACGTGCTTCTTGGCGTACGCGACGTACTCGGTGAGCAGCTTCATGGGCACGAGCTGCGGGCCGGTGGCACCAGCGGCTGCGGCGTTCTGCTGGCGCTGCGCATCGTCCAAGTAGAGCGCGACGATGTGGCGGGCGAGCTTGCGGTCGGACTCCGGCACAGGCTTGTCGAGGATGAGGTAGATGAGGTCGAAGCGCGAGAGCAGCGTCGGGAGGATGTTGACGTTCTCGATCACCGACTTGTTCGGGTTGTAGCGCGACTCGATCGGGTTCGCGGACGCCAGGATCGACGCGCGCGCGTTGAGCGAGCAGATGATCCCGGCCTTGGCGATCGACACGGTCTGCTGCTCCATGACCTCGTGCAGCACGGAGCGCGCCGAGTCCGACATCTTGTCGAACTCGTCGATGCAGCAGATACCCTCGTCCGAGAGCACGAGCGCGCCGGACTCGAGCACGAGGTCACCCGTCTCCATGTCGCGGATGATCGACGCGGTGAGACCCACGGCCGAGCTCCCCTTCCCGGACGTGTAGATGCTGCGCGGCGACAGCTTGTGCACGTACGACAGCAGCTGCGACTTGGACGTGCCCGGGTCGCCGCAAAGCAGCACGTTCATGTCCGAGCGCATGGTCTTCGCCGGCCGCAGCGCGCCGTCGACGCCGCTGACGCCGTCCTCGGCACTTGCACTCGCCGTGTTGCCGGCCTTGTCCTTGCGCGTGCCGCCGAAGAGCATGCACAGGATGCCCTTCTTCACGTCGTCGAGCTCCCAGATCGACGGTGCCAGCGAGTGCGCGAGGTTCTCGTACACACCCGGGTGCGCTGCGATCTCCCGGAACGTGCGCACCTTGGCGTCCTCCGCCGCCTGGATCGAGGTGCCGTCCACGTCGCTGCCCACGTCGCTCGCGTCACCCACGGCGCTCACATCACTCGGCTCGCGGCGCGCGAGCTCGTCCACGCGCCGGAAGTGCACGACGTCGATGTACGTCTTGAAGACCGACTTGACGACGCGCTGGCGGGACGACGCGCGCAGCGGCACGGCGCGGTAGATGCCCGTGACCTCGACCTTGTCGCCCGGACGGACGTCGTCCACGAGGTCGTCGAACGCGAAGAGCATGACCGTGTATGGCGTCTCGCCCTCCGGGATCGCATCCGGCGTCTCCTGCATCTTGACGAGCTGCTTGTCCGTGAAGGAGCACCGGTTGTGCACCAGCTCCATGCACAGCCGCGTGTGGCAACGCGTGCAGTACGCCGGCTCGTCGATGCGGCCGCGGTCGAGCTCGACCTGCGCCGTCGCGTGGCACACCGAGCAGCGGAAGAACGCCTCCTTGAGGTCCGGGATGACGGCGCTGCAGCGCGTGACCATGCCCTTGAGACACACGAGCTGGTCGATGTCGGACGGGTTGAGCTCGCGCATGGGGGAGAGGTCGCTGAGGTGGAACGGCCGCACCTGGAGGCGCGCGGTGTCGTCCGCCGCGGCCTCCGGGAAGAGCTTGGCGAACTCCTCGCTCACAACCATGTCGAGGATCCGGATGAGCACCTGCGGGAAGAGCAGCAGCTGGTTGTAGAGCTTGCGCGCCGCGCGGAAGAGCAGCAGGTGCTGCGTGTCGAGGTTGAGGACGAGCTCCTGCGTGAGCGCGAGGTGCCGCAGCACCTTGATGTAGTGTCCTTCGTCGTGCCGCAGTCGCGGCGGGTGGCCCGGCAGCTGGAACTCGTGCAGGAACGTGCGAAAGAGCGCCATGGACTCGGACACGCTGATGTTCGTGCCCCACACAACGGCGCCTGCGAGGCTCTCGTCGGTGGAGTCGCCCGGCGGCCGCTGCGACGCGCTCGGCGGCGACCGCCGCGACACCGAGAAGTCCCGGCTGGCGGCCGACGCACTCCGGGACCGCGGCGAGCTCGGCGGCGACGCTGGTGGCCGCGGCAGCGCCGCGTCGTGCGTCGAAGCACCGCCAGCGTCCGTGCGGATCGACGACGCCGGCGACGACGGCGCGCCGCCCACGGACGGCGTGAACGTGTCGAGCCGCCACTCGTGCCGCCCGAGATCCCCGCGCGGCAGCTGGCGCTGCGCCATGCGCCGCAGCTCCGCCTCCACGTCGTCTTCGGGCTCGCTGGCGTCGCCGCCGAAGCGACCGAGGTACCGCGGCGTGGGTGTCGCGTCGATGGACGCGCTCATCTCCGGGAACGCGTAGCGCGGCTGCTCGGTGGCGGACACGGCGGACGCCGAGATGGATGCGGCGGACGCTGGCGAGAACGGCGACGTGGGGCTCAGTGGCTGCATGGGGCGGCCGCCGTCCTGGTTGGCGCCATGTCTCGCTGTCGCAGCCGTCGCGTCGACGCTCATGGGCTCCGAGTCGTCTTCCATCGGCTGCGTGTCGCTGGTGTCGAGCGAGTCATCGTGGCGTGTGAGGTAGCGCGGGCCACCTGCCTGCGGCGGACTCGAGGGCGGCGTCGCGGGGGGCGTGCCGCCACCGTCGCCGTCGTCCATCGGCTCACTCATCGTGTATCTCGCGTCCTTTGCGGTTTTTGGCGGGAACAAATTGGGGTCCGAGCTCGATAGTGACAAAATCCAAGGAGAGCTCTTCCAACACAATAATTATTATGGCGGCGATAGTATTGATGTCCACACAACACCATTCCAATACTAAATGGTGGCGACGGCGACGACGAGCGGCTCCGGCGCCGACGACTGGGTGTTGCGCCGCGCGCTCGAGCTCTGCGGCGCCGTGCGTCCGCCCGCGTACGCGGACGTGGCCACGGAGGCGCAGCTGAGCACCTTCGACGTCGACGCGGCGGGCCACGCGGTGCTCTTTGGCGCCGACGGTTCCCTCTATGCGCTCAATCTGCTGCAGGCGACGACCGGCGCGACAGGCGGCGGCGGTCCCCGCAAGGCGCCACCCGCAGTATCTGCGACGAGCGCGGCGGTGGCTTCGCTGTCGCACCTGCAGCTCGACCCGCCGCTGCCACGCGCGGATGCCCGCGAGGTGGAGCAGCTGAAGCTCAACGCGAGCGGCACGCACGTGCTACTGGTGGCGCGCGGGTGGGTGAAGGTCGCCAAGCTGCCGGCGCCGCTGAGCGAGCTGCTCGGCCGCCCGCAGCAGCAACAGCAGCAGCCACCGAAGGCGAAGACAGCGATCGGGGCGGCGCTGCGCCTCTCGAGCGACCGCGACGACGTCCAGCGCTTCACCGTGCAGTTCGAGGACGGCGCGACGGAGGAGGTGGCGCTCGCCGCGAGCGCGCCGACGACGCCACGCGAGAGCGACGCCGAGCGCGTGCTCAAGTACCTGACGCAGCACCGGAAGAAGGCGTTCAAGATCGCGTGCGTGTCGCGTGAGGTCGGCACCGCGACGGTGCGCCAGGTCGGGTACTTCTCGGGCGTGCTGCAGGCCGCGTGGCACCCGCTGAGCGACGCGCACGTCGTCGCGCTCTCGGACGCAGAGGAGGTCACGGTGTTCAACACGAGCCAGGACGTGTCCAAGCCAGAGCAGCGCCACTCGCTCGACTTCGCGGTCAAGGGCCGCGCGACGGGGGCCGCGTCCACGGCGTTCTCGTTCGGCTCGCCCAGCATGCTCTGGGACGTCTTCACGTGCTACGTGCTACGCTCGGACGGCTCGGTCTTCGCACTTTGCCCGCTCGTGCCGTACGACTGCCGCGTGAGCGGCGCAATCCTCTCGGCGCTGCGCAGCGAGGTGGACGCGCACCTGTCGCTCTGCAAGCAGAGGGTGGAGGACCTCTCGGCGACCGACGCGCTGGCCGCCGTGACAGGGAAGAGCGCGGGTGCGAGCGAGCACCACGCGCTGCTGGCGCAGTTGGCGGAGCTCAAGTCGCAGAAGTACTGGCTGCAGGAGGCGTGGACGCTCGACCACGCGAGCCGCCGCGGCGCGCTCGACGACGACGACGACGCGAGCCCAGCCGAGTTCTTCCGCTCCGTGAAGCCGCATGTGAGCGGGATCTCACCCGACACGTGGCCACTGGCGCTCCAAGGGGCCGTGGAGGTCACGCCCAAGTCCGTGATCGAGGGCAAGCACAACGTGCCGGGCGGCTCGTCCGCGAACTCGCTCCTGCTCGTGCCGTGTCCGCCGTCTCGCGGCGACCGGAAGGCGAGCACGAGCCCGTTCGTCGTGCGCTCGTACACCTCCGGCCACATCGAGCTCCTGCTGCTCGACGCACCGATCCGGCCGCAGTGGAAGAGCGGGAAGGCGAGCAGCACGCGGAAGTTGCCAGCGCTGCTGCTCGAGTGTCTGAACCTCGGCATCGACGACTCGGGCGGCAAGGCGGTGCTGGAGCGCGACCCCGCGGACGCGCGCCTCGTCTACTGCTTCCACTCCACGGGCGTGCACGTGATCAACTTGAGCTGGGTCTTCGCGCTGGCGACGGGGAAGCAGTTCACGGCGCTGCCGAAGAGCTCGGTGCGCCACATCTTCAGCGTGTCGCCGGGCGTCGCCGCCGCGTCGCCGACCAAGCCGTCGCTCTCGATCTCGACGTTCGGCTCGCCTGCCCCCACGAGCAGCAGCAGTGCTGGTAGCAGCGTGTCGAACGTCGTCGGCGCGCGGGTCATGAAGAACGTGTTCTTCGGCCACCTGCTGCTGCTCCGCCTCGCGTCCGGTGCCTTCGAGGTGGTGAACGTCAGCGCAGCGTCAAGTGAGCTCCTGAAGGGCGTGCTCGACAGCAAGGACTCGGACGAGGCACTGGGCAGCATCCTCGGCGGCGGCGACAAGCCGTTCGCGAAGCTGCCGGCAGCGCTGGCGCCGATCGCGGCGTCGAAGGCTCGCCACGCTATCGGAGGTGGAGCGTCGAGCAGCGGCGTCTCTGCTGCGATTCGGCCGTTCGGGGACATCGTCGAAGAGCGCGTGGAGGCTCTGGCCGCGCGAGGCACGCGCGTGACCGGCAACACGCTGATGCACGAGGTGGACGACGCGGTGCTGGCATTCGTGATCGAGCGCGTGAAGATCCTGTTCGAGGACGTCGAGTACATCGACGGGATGGACACGCTGATGAAGGACCGGCTGCGTCTGCACGCCGAGATGATCAAGAACCAGACCGAGAAGGCCGCCGCGGTGCAGCAGAGCATGGCAGCGGCGAAGCAGTCGCTCGCGAAGCTCCAGGAGAAGATGGAGCGCGCGCTCGCGGTGCAGCAGAACCTGCGCAAGCGCGCGGCGGCCGTGCTCCAAGCTGTGAAGGAGAACCAGCCGAACCTGTCGCGCGCCGAGCGAGAGTTCAAGATCGAGCTGGAGCAGATGGCGGTGGAGGTGCGGCGCACGAAGCCGCGCGTGGCGCAGGTGACCGTGTCGAGCCAGCGCATGGTGCGCAGTCTCGAGAACGCGGCGCTCTCGGTGTCGTCATCGTCTCGCTACCTCGGCAGCAGCGGCGCGTTGGGCTCGAGCGGCGCGCTTTCGGACGAGAAAAAGCGCATGTGCTACGACGTGCTGCGCGCCGAGACGCAGCTGATCGACAACACGAAGGCGCTGATCGAGGACATGACGACGAGTCTGCAGCGCCTCAAGACGTGAGCTGTCCGACGCATCGAGCTGGCGACCGAGGCGAGGGCACGCCTGCCAGCCATAACTTACACGGAACAGCCTTCGATTCACTCGTGCACTTCGCGTCGCTGCCTGGCGTCTCGCGCTTACTCTGATGCTGTCTGCGGCGCTCACCGTGGACGGTCGATGTCGATCACGCATGGAGTCACGGAGTGTCCTTGACGACGTCGTCGTCACCACCACTTTGGACGAGCAAGTCGAAGAGGAACCTCCCGACCGTGTTCGCGACCACCCACAGGTGCGGCTTGAGCATGTCGTAGTGGTTGAACCGACCGGCGGTGATCCAGAAGAGCTTGCGTTGGTGCGAGACCCGGAACTTGCTGTAGAAGACGTTGCGCGTGTGCTGCACCGATTTGGTCGGGTACGTCTCCTTGTACGCCGAGTGGAGAAGTAGCGCCGGGAGCCCCACGAACGACTTCTGCCTCTTGTACTCGTGGAATTGCGGCCCCGCTACGATGCCTCCGCACGTCAGCACGACACCGCCGAGCCGCGTGGTCGGTGGCATCCGCGCCATGATCATGTCGAACGCGATATGCGCGCCTTCTCCGAACCCGAGCACGAAGATGCGCTCGAACGCCCACGCGTACTTGGCATGCAGCACCTCCAGGAACGACCACAAGTACCTCCCGAGGAGCACTATGCTGGGAAGACACGCAAGGCATTCCTCAGTGCCGGCCGCTTGCGCTCACTCAGCATCAGCGGGTGTGAGAGCCCCACCTACCATATGCTACGGTGGTCGTTCGGTACGGCCGCTGGTACTGGGCGTCGGACATAGTTGTTGTCCTCCCACTCCTCTTCTTCGTACCATGCGTACCCTTTGTCGTCTGGAAGCTCGAGCGGCGCGCGGATCACGAGTGCGACTGCCATCCACACATCGTCGTCAGCCTCTCGGTTGCAGATACTGTACACTCAAG
>JAASFS010000247.1:0-24748 GCA_023333865.1 Globisporangium perplexum | reverse complement strand
TGCTCAGAGTCATTGCTACATGGCAACGCGCCAAGAACCAGCCCGTGGGGGATCGGGAGGCGCCGGGGCAACCCGGCGTTTTCCGGAACCCACTTCATCACAGTCGTTTTGGTTGTCGCAGCACACACATCCATGAGTGCCCTGCACAGCAACCAACCCCCTCCCGCACGACAGAACCCACTAGCGTGGGCGAAAGGCGCAAAGGTCCGCGTAGCGCTTGAGCGCGGACGGCGGCTGCCTCGCGGGGAGTGCGAGCTGCTGCACAAGCTGCTGCTGCGTCACGAGCGAGAACAGCGTCACGAACGCGGCCACCAGCAGCCACTGCGGGCAAGGGAACAAGGCGGTGGTGAGCTTCGCCATTCTGAACAGCGTTCTGGTGGTCTCGGACCATGGCTGTTTTATGTATGATTCAAATTTGAATTGCTTAATCAATTCAGATTGGAATTGATTCGTTTGTGTTAAAGACACAATTTTAGGGTTCAGATTACGATTTCGCACCGGGGTGCGGGGGAGAATAGGGCTAGATTATGCTGCCACATTTTCTTGAAATTTACGCCAAACGGCCAATGCATCTTTGACATTTTCACTTGTGGCTTTAGAGACTCAGAGCTCGACAGCCAACCATGCTTTATGTCGAAATTGCTCGATAGCATCGAGGCTCATTTTGGATTCAGGTTACCGACAGTCCAAAGCTACTGGTACGTGTGCGTGTGTGTGCACCTGTGTGTGCGTGTGCGTGCTGTGCAGCTCTGCTGCGGTTGCAACAGCAGCTGCTGCGTGACTGCATGAGCGCACAGAAGCGAGCACGAGACTCCCATTGCGCCTCCTCGAGCACCGAGTGACGAAGGAGTGACGAACAAGCAAAGCTGACGCTCTCTCTCTCTCTCTCTCTCTCTCTCCTGCATCCGCTCTGCAGCCCTCTATCCAACATGTCGCTCATCAACAAGCCGAAGACCGTCGAGGCGGAGGAGACCCGTATCCACCGCATTCGTATTACGCTCTCGAGCCGCAACGTCAAGAACCTCGAGAAGGGTGCGTCCGATGCGTGCTGGTCGCTTGAACGATCCGATCGCTTAAGGAGACTTGCTCGCAATGAGCCACAAGCGCAGGAAACTCACGCCTTCTCTCTCTCTCTTTGACGTGCAGTGTGCGCGGACCTCAAGCGTGGCGCCGTCGACAAGAACCTGAAGGTGTCCGGCCCGGTGCGTCTCCCGACCAAGATCCTGCGCCTCACGACGCGCAAGTCGCCGTGTGGTGAGGGTACCAACACGTGGGACCGCTTCGAGATGCGCATCCACAAGCGCATCATCGACCTGCACGCGCCATCGGACATCGTCAAGCAGATCACGTCGATCTCGATTGAGCCGGGTGTCGAGGTCGAGGTGACGATCGCCGACTCGGCGTAAGCGTTCACCTGACGAACATTGAGCGAGGGGGGTGTTCGCACGCTCGCTCGCTCGACTGCGGCAGCGGCTCGAGAGACTCGTAGTAGGGGTCTGCTGGGTTGTAGGTAGTGGTGGTGGGGATCTTCCTCTATCACGAACGCGACTCGCACCCCCGGTTCTTTCGCGGGGCGTCCAAACTGTCTTGTGCTCCGCTGCAATGTCGAGCCTGACGGACTCTCTGTGTGGGACACGACTTGATGCCGTGCACGATTCATCTTGCTGCAACCAGTCGGAGTGGTCAACTGCAGGAGCGTAGCTTGACGGTGCTCTTCAGAGCGTCGAGAGGGATGTCTCGATGGCGATCATGATGCTGACGTCGATTTTTGGTTTTCCAGTCACAACTTTGTGTTCGTACTTATTCGCATACATTGTCCACTCCAATCGCACCCCAATTTTGCATACTCAGTCCAAGTCGCTGGTGTTTCGGCGCCTGAATTCTCTCTGCGCCGCACATTTTGCACTACGCAAGCAGCAGCGTCGGAAGCCTCGCCCGCCCGCCCACCCGCCCCACCGCCGCCGCCGCCGCTATGTTCGCTGTGCTCCGCTTCCCGCGCGCGCAGCTGTCGTTCCGCGTGCCGCTCGCGGCGCTGAGCTTCGCCGCCGTGTCGACGCTGGCTGCCGGCGCCGCCCCCGCGCGCAGCGAGGGTGACGAGAAGAAGGTGGCGCTCAGCCCCGCCGAGTTCCGCGCCTTCAAGGTGCGCAGCGTGGAAAGCGTGACGCACAACACGAAGCGCCTCGTGTTCGACCTTCCAGGCGAGGACTACGAGATGGGCGTCGTGACCGCCAGCGTGCTGCTCGCCAAGGCGTCCGTGGACGGCAAGACCGTCGTTCGCCCTTACACGCCGACGAACATCAACTCGGAGAAGGGCTTCCTCGAGCTTGTGGTCAAGGGCTACGCCTCGGGGCTGCTCAGCAAGCACATCGTGGAGCTCCAGGAGGGCGACGTGCTTGAGATGAAGGGCCCGTTCGTCAAGTTCGAGTACAAGCCCAACACGTACAAGCGCGTGGGGCTGATCGCCGGGGGCTCGGGCCTCACGCCGATGCTGCAGCTCGCGAAGGAGATCTGCCGCAACCCGGCCGACACAACCGAGGTCGTGCTGCTCTTCGCGAACGTCGCCGAGGGGGACATCATCCTGCGCGAGGAGCTCGACGCGCTCCAGTACCTCTACCCGCAGTTCAAGGTCGTGCACGTGCTGAGCAACCCGGCGGAGACCTGGACGGGCCTCAAGGGCTTCGTGTCGAAGGAGATGATCCAGGAGTACATGCCGGCGCCGTCGGACGACCACCTCGTGTGCGTCTGCGGCCCACCGCCGATGATGTACCACATCTCGGGCGACAAGGCCAAGGACAAGACGCAGGGTGAGCTCCAGGGGCTGCTCAAGGAGCTCAGCTACACATCCACGCAGGTCTTCAAGTACTAAGCCAGGATGGATGGCACCCGCCGCCGGGGCGTCTGCACGCCGCCTCCTTCTCCGCGCGACGTAGACCGCGAGCAGGAGGCGCGCAGGCGGCCCGAGACATCGCGCAACGAACGTTCGCGTCGTGAGCGACGCCACCGCCCCGAACACGACCACCACCCACCCACCCACCTCTTCGACAACTCGTTAGATGCTCGTGTTGAAGAACGCGTGGAGCTTCTTGGCGCACACTTTGCCGATGATCTGCGTCAGCTCGTCGAGCGACAGGCGGCTGAGCTCCGCCAGGTTGGCCACGTTCGCGAGCACCTGGCGGAAGTTGTGCTCGTTGATGCCCGGGAGCTTCTTCAGCACGTCCATGGAGCTCGTGTTGTAGTACGAGTTCGCGAGCCCTTCGCCCGGGTTCGTGCCTCCGGTTGGCGTTCCGCTTGTCGCCTCCGCGTGCGCGCCACCGCCGCTCAGCCCGTTGCCGAGCGCCGCAGCGGCGTCCATGTCGGGCTCCTCCTGGTTCTTCTTGATGACCTTGAAGAGCTCCACCGTCGCGTGCGGCGAGCGCGACCAGACGATGCGCAGCGACGGGAAGTGCAGCACGAGCAGCGTGAGCTTCGAGATGATGTTCGTCGCGAGGATCTCGGAGCTGATGTCGGCCGAGTCCTGCAGCGAGAACGCCTTGCCCTGCGTGAACTCGATCAGCAGCACGGGCGTCTGGTAGAACCGCCGCATGTTCTCCGCCTGGTTGAACAACCGCCCCGAGTTGAGCGAGCCGAAGAGATCGCTCACGCTCTTGCGCTCGACGCAGATCTGCGGCGACAGGATGTAGTCGCCGATCTCCAGCGTGATCGGGAGCACGAGGAGCCCCTCCTTGTGCAGCATCGACGGCAGCGCGCTCCGGAACTCGCGCACGTCCACGACCACCTTCACGCCGGCGCGCTGAGCCTTCGCACCGCGACCGCCGGTGCGCGTGTCCATGCTGTACTCGGGTTGCTGCTGCCGCTGCATCTTGACGTGGAACGGTAGGTCGTACACGTTCGCGGGCAGCATCAGGTGCGCTTTCTGGTGGATGAGGGTGTCGAACGCGCGTTTCTCCTTCTGGACCTCGCTCAGGTACGTCTGCTGCTCGGCGCTCTCCTCGTACAGCATGAAGTAGATCTCGAGCGCTGGCGACGACGACGTGCTGTGCATCGTCGCTTGGAACACCTCGAGCTCGCGGATGAACGTCATGTCCGGGTCGTACAGCACGACGCAGGAAGGCAGTAGGTCTTGCAGCAACGACGCCGCGCCGTATCCGTGCGTCCGCGCCTGCTCGTACGTGCAGATTACGACCTGGTCCATCGGGTCCACGAGCTGCAGCGACAGCTTCGAGGTCTTCTTCTCCGCGCGCGTCGCCGTCGCTGCGGGAACCGAAGTGTCTGCGGCGTCCCCGCGAAGCAGCTTCGAAGTGCGGGTTTCTTCGTCGCGCAAGCGGATGGTCGACTCGAGCTCCTCGGCAGACATGCCGAAGCTCGACACCTCACTGAGCTGTGGTGCCCGCACAGCCGCGTCGTCGTGGCTGCGCTTCTTGTTGAGACTCGCGAGCTTCGCCGCACCCTTCGCGCTCTTCCCTGCCGCCGCGTGGTCGAACGACAGCTCGTTAGAGCGGAACTTCTTCGCCGCGTCGAGCAGCAGCCGCTGCTCCAGGCCGAGCGACGTCAGCGCGCCTCCCTTCTTGCGCACCGCAGCTTCTCGCTGCAGCAGGTAGTGCCCGAAGCGCTTCTGCATCATCTCCTGCTCGCCGAGGCTCAGGAACTCGCGGAGCTGCGCGCACGTGCGCTCGTCCTTCACCATCACGAGCACGCTCGCCCCGCCGCCGGCGCTCCGCTTGCTGCCTGCCTTGCGGCTCTCTGCGTCCACCTCGTCCAGCACCTGCACGAGCGCCTCCCACTTCGGGTTCCCCTCGAGCATGAACTTGAGCTCGGCGCTCTCGGGCGTCGGCGCAGCCGTGCCGGGAGGCAGGCGTCGCAAGTTGATCGGCCGCTGCGTCTTCTTGTCCACGACCTGGTACAGTCGCTCCTTCGCCGCGCTCAGCAGCTTGTCCGCCGCCTCCGTGAACAGCCACGGCGACGGGAACCGCTGTTGCCCGCTCACGTGCTCGTGGTTGAGCAGGAACGAGTAGTACGAGATCGCGTCGTAGCGCGGCAGGTACGCGAGCAGCTGTCGCAGCGTCGAGAGGTCGTTCACGAGCTGCTTGGTCTTGAGCGGCAGCTTGTGCCAGAGTGGGTCGAGTTGCCGGCGGATCGTCGAGCCGAAGGACTTGGTGAGCGCGCGCTGTATCGTGAGCTCCGAGGCGTCCAGCGCCTTGGTGCTGCGCTGCAGCTCCTTGATCGTTGCCTCAAGCGCCACGAGGATCGCCTCCTGCATCACGCGCATGAGCGGCGTGAACGCCACCTCGATCTCGAACACCTCGGGCTGGCGCGCGGCGAGGCACTCGTTGATGGTGACGTGGAAGCGAGGGTAGAGGAACGCGTGGCGCACGTACAAGTGCTTGAGCACCTGCTCCATCTTGTTGAAGCCCGACGCGAGCGCGCTCGTGTCGTCCGAGAACGCCTTGATGAAGCCCTCGCGGTTCTGCTCGCGGTACAACCGGATGATGAACGCCTCGATCGACGTCTCGGTCACGCGGTGCGCGTCGTTCACGAGCAGCCCCGTGATCATCTGCGCCGGCGCAGCATCAGCGCGTCAGCAGCGCCGCCACTCACACTATCACCCGCACCCACACCGTCACGCACACACCTTGGCGTCCACAACGCCGTTGAGGATGTCGACGACGAGGATGCGCGACGTGATGACGAGGCAGCCGCCGCGCTTGTAGAACTGCGCGCGCTCCTGCGCGCTGCTCTTGGCGTCCACCGCACGTGGCAGCGCGCGACGGTCGAGGCCGAGCGCCAGCAGCTGCTGGTGCAGCGTCGCCACGCGCTCGCTGGCGTTCAGGCAGAGCACGAGGCAGCGCGGTGAGCAGTGCAGGCGCGCGAAGCACGCGAGCGCGCGCTGCACGCCGAGTCCGCGGCCCATGACCAGCAGCCCGTCCTCCGCGTGCAGCTCCTCCAGGATCGCTCGCTCGAACGGCAGCCAGCGCGGCGGCAGCAGCTCTTCTTCCACCTCATATTGCTCCATGGCGTATCAACCCCGATGAGAAAAGCAATAATATGGACTCGATCTCTTCTTCATCGCTTATGCTGCTTGCGCTATCTCGCTCAGTGGGTGTGCGTGGCTGTCTGCGAGCCGCTGATGGCGCTGCCGGTGGCTGTGACGCTGCCGTTGGCGCTCACGTTGATCACGAACTCGCCGTGGCCGTGAGTCGGCTTGCGCAGGTGGTCGTGCGCTGACGAGCCCGCCGCCGAGCGCGTGATGGCGCCGCCGTCGGTCGCGCCGAGCTGGTCGCTACTTCCGCTTAGCTCCACGAGCTCCCGATCCTTTCGCTACGGAGCCGCGTGCGAGGAGCCGACCGCAGGCGGTGGCGGTGGCGGAGGGGGCGCCGGGCGTCATACAAAGAAGCGTACGATGTCACTTTCCCGGTCCAAGAGCGACGCCGTGAGCGTGGTGTCTCCGGACCCGGAAGACACCTGCTTCTGCAGGAGCCGCCGCCGCTGCTCGCGAAGCACATGCATGCGCACCTTGCGGCGGTTATGATACTCCTGGTTCGGCACGCCCGCGGTCTTCCAGTTGAACACCGAGCCGTAGTTGTAGCCGTATGCGATGCTGGCAGACACGGCGCCGATGATGCTTCCAGCCTGGAAGGAAGCGAAGAGCGGATTCAGGTCAGCGATCCTGTCCGCAACGAGACCAGCACGCCGTGCGAACGCACCAAGATGTCGCTGTAGTGGTGCCAGTTGTCGATGGAGCGCGTCACGGCGACCCACGCCGCCACGAACGACGGCGCGAAGCACATGAAGAGCTTGAGCGTCTTGCGTCCGCCGCGCAGGATCGAGTCGCTCCGATTCTCCGCGTTGAGGCGCGAGCGGCCGAGCAGGTAGAGCTGGAGGAACCCAAGAGCACACACAAGCAGTCAGCACTCGAGTCGGCGCTTCTCCTCCGCGCCGACAGAGTCGACCGCTCTCCCAGAGCAGCGGCGAACGCACCGTGAGCACGAGCATCGTGGACCAGGCGAACGATGCGTGCCCGGACGGGAAGCTCTTGCGCGCCTCCTTCTCCCAGTGCGGCAGCGAGCAGAGGTTCGAGACGCCGTCCCAGATGACGTCCTTGTTCCAGCCGCACATGTCGTAGAAGCACGGGCGGAAGCGGCCGGTCTGGTTCTTGATGAACTGCGTCAGCAGCTGCGCGAGCCCCGCCGACTGGAAGAGGCTCAGCAGGAAGTCGCGCGTGTCGTGTGGGATCACGCGCACACGGTGGAACTTGGGCAGCACGTAGTTCAGGAAGAGGTTCGTGAGGATCGGCAGCGCGACGCCGCCGCCCACGAGCATCGCCATCGGCACTGCGGATCACCACCCGCGTCAGTCAGCACATGCAGCAGTACCAGTAGCCCCAGCAGGACAAGAGCGCCGCATGGCAACTGGCGCACCTTGCTCCTTGCCCTTGACGAGGTCGATGGACGGCGCGCGTGCCCAGACGGTCTGGTTAAGCGACACGCGCACCTCGACGTGCGGGATGTCGCGCTGGAAGACCTCGATGAGCGAGAAGAAGAGCGAGAAGCCGAACATCACGCCCGTGCACGCGAACTCGATGACGCGGTACTGCAGCACGAAGCGCTTCCACGAGCTGTCGTGGTGCGGGCCGCGCTCGACGAGGACGTCGTCGCCGCGCCAGGAGCTGCGGCCCGCGGCGCCTGAGACGTTCGCGGGCGTCGCCATGATGCGCGAGCGCTCGTGCGGACTCTCGAGGGCGTCGGGTGACGGCGAACGCGGCGGCGGCGCTTGCAGCGAAAGAGACCGAGTGCGCGCGAGAGGAGGCGGCACGGGGCTTCGGAGAACCGAGAAAGAGAGCGCGAGGGAGGGAGAGCGGATTGGCGCTTCTTCCCACCGGTGCGCAGCACGGGCTTCAGGCTTCAGCGAGTCGAGGCGCTCGTCGAGGTGTCGTCGCTCGCTCGCTCGCGCGGGGCAAGAAGCAAGAAGTCGTCGTTCGTCGTTTGTGGGCGAGTTGGCAAATGAATGTGGCGTTATGCATGCGGCGAGAATTACACTAGGTTACTTGAAAAAGGAACAAGGGCGATTTAGACGGTGAATCTATTGCTAGAGGTTGGCCTCAAGTTGGTTAGCTTGAATCTTGTAATCCGGCTCAGCGAGATACGCATAGTATGCATTGTGAAAGCTCAGACAAGATGAGACCAATTAATCGCTCGTAGTATCCAGCTGCGCAGCTGCTGTCACACATACGAAGAGTGATCGGGCTGTGGGGCTCGATTAGCTTCGAGATCGGGCAAAGCGTAGGAGCTGTGCTTGTGTGTGTGTGTGTGGTGTGGCGAGTGTGGCGTGCCTTCAAGCGGTTCATCGGTTGCTGCTGTTGGACACTTTCGGTAAAGCAAAGAGCTGAGTTCACACGCAAAAGTACGAAAAGAGAAGAATGCTCCGTATTTAAGCGAGTAGAGTGAAGCCAAACGCACCTAAGTGGATTGTGTGCGCACCATGATAATGAGCAAAGGTCGCTTTTCTTCGCGCGCTTGCTGCGAAGAGCGCCGATCCTGCCTGCCTGCGCACCCGCACACGTTCGCTGCGCCGGAGAGCTCCCTCCTCCTTCCTTCCCTCTCCGCTGCGCTCTGCCCGCCCGCTGCTGTCGCCACCATGCGCCGCGCCAACAACACTCCCACCGCGGCCCCGAGGTGCGCGCGCGCGTCCCTGTCCTTGCTCTCACACTCGCATCCGTACATGATCCCAAACCAACCGCGCTGCTTGAAGAGCTCCGCGGCGCAGTCGCCGCCGAGGCCGCCGCGCTCCTCCACCTGTTGCTGCTGCTGCGCCGGTGGCAGCCGCGTCCGCCGCGTCGCCCGCCGCCCACAGGTGCGTTTGCTGGAATCCACCACAGCGGAAGAAGCGAGCGGCTGGCTGACTTGGCTCCGGTGGGTGTAGCCACTTTGCCGCCGCGCGCTACTCGGACGACGACTCGGCCGGCTCGAACGACGATGGCACCGCCTACTTCCGCGACGGCGGTTGGGACCCGTTCACTGGTCGCGCATACGCTGGCGGCTACGGCGACAGCGACTACGACTCGGAGGACAGCGCGTACTTCGGCGACTACGACGGCTATGACAGCGACGGCTTCCTGTACGACGAGGACGACTTCGAGGCGCGCTACGTGGCCGCGGCGCAACAGCTCGCGAGCAGCAGCAGGAGCGCGCGGCTAAGCGGGAACCGCCGCGAGCCGCAAGCAGCGGCGACCACAGCAGCAGCAGCAGCGCCGAAGCCGAAGCCGCCTCCGCCTGTGCTCTGCCGCTTCTTCGTGCTCGGTAAGTGCAAGTACGGCAGCCACTGCTCGTACTCGCACACGCTGCCCGCTCCGGCGGAGGACTGCGAGATGACGGAGGAGGACAACCTCACCGCCGCAGCGGCACTCGTGGACTGCCCCTACTTCCTGCGCGGCAACTGCAAGTACGGACAGTACTGCCGCCTGCGCCACAGCGTGCCGGAGGCTCACGGAGCTGCGCCGCAGCGCGGAAGCGCAGTTGGGAGCGTGGTCGCCCCAACGCCCGCTACGAGCAGCAGCAACCAGCATGACGCGGACGGCGGCGAGCGCGACCACACGTGCGGCATCTGCTTCGACGACGTGGTGGAGGCGGGCAAGTACTTCGGGCTGCTCAGTACGTCGCTACTCTACTACTCTACTCCCGAAGCGGACGAGCGCAACGGTGGCTAACTGTGTGCTGCGGGCAGGCTGCGACCACTGCTACTGCCTGGACTGCCTGCGCTCGTGGCGCCAGTCGAAGGACATGGAGGCCGAGGTGACGCGCTCGTGTCCGGCGTGCCGGCTGCCGAGCAACTACATCGTGCCGTCGCTGTCGTTCTGCACGGGCGATGCGAAGCAGAAGGTGGTCGAAGCGTACAAGAGCCACCTGTCGGTGCGCGAGTGCAAGTACTTCAATGGCGCGATCGGGTCGTGTCCGTTCGGCCCGCATTGCTTCTACGCGCACCGCAACTCGGAGGGCCAGGACATCAAGCACCTCGACCGGCCGCGGCGCAGCAAGCAGCGGCACCGCCCCGGCCACCGCGGGCTGCCAGCCGGCGAGTCGCTCTCGAGTCTGCTGAGCAACTACGGCTCGCTCGTCCGGTTCCTCGAGTCGTTGGACTGGGACGAGTACGGCGATGCAGAGTTCGTGATGGACACCGGCGGCTGGGACTAGCGCGACTTGCAGATACGCGCGCGGACAAAGAGGACGAGGAAGAGCTGGTGACGCGTCCTGAGTGGCGACTCGGAAGGACGACAAGCGCAGGAGGAGGAGGTGGTGGCGGTAGTGCGCAGACTGCAGTGAGCGAATGAGTGAGCGAGAGACAGTGAACACAGCGCCAAACTCGTCATCATTCTTAGTCGTCTTCGCCGCTTCTTCAGCCACACTGGCGGGATGGCAACGACGTCAAGCGCGAAGCTCGTAGCTCGCGGCTCCTCCTCTCTGCACGCACTCAAGAAGCACTCGAACAGCGGAGACGCTGGTCGCGAACCGAAACACGCTTCGGGGGTCGCCAGACTTGACCTCGGCGCGTCCAGCCACGCCCCCGCCACGTTCCAGCTCTTCCCTCGCCAGGTCATCGCGCACGAGCAGATGGGCCGCCACCTCGTCGAGCTCTGGCTCACGAACCACCACATCCTAGTGCTGCCCCCTGAGATCGCCGTGTTCTCCGCGCTTCGCGTACTGGGACTCGGCGGGAACGAGCTGTCGGCGCTTCCAGAGGAGCTCTCGGGATTGAAGAACCTCGAAGCGCTCTACCTTGAGCGGAACTGCTTCCGCGCGATCCCGACGACCGCCGCAGTGCTCCCCTTCCAGCTCCGCGACCTCCGCCTCGACGACAACGAACTCGCAGTGTTCCCGCTCGCGCTCACGAAGCTCCGTTTGCTCAACCAGCTCGGCCTGAGCCACAACCGGATCCGCTCGGTTCCAGCAGAGATCCGCCGCCTGCGCAACCTCGTGCACCTCGATCTCGACTACAACGAACTCGGCCCCGAACTTCCGCGAGAGATGCAGCTGCTCGCGAACCTCGAGCGCCTCGGGCTCGAAGGCAATCGCTTGGCAGCATCCGAGGTGCAGAGCGGAGTTCTCAGCCGTATGCCAGCGCTGACGTACCTCCGCATCAGCGGCAATCGCACAGCGGAGAGTGCGGCCAGCGAAGACAAGTCAAACGGCTCAACCGGTGCGGAGGACGAGACTGCGACTCCGGTGCGGCACGACGGGTACTTCCAGTGCATGCAAGGCTACCGCAGACACTGGAACGACGACAGCTGCCCCACATCCGGCGACAGCGGCTACGAGTCGCGGCTCCTTGATCGGCTCGTGCCGTGCCGAGAGCAGAACCTGATGAACGCCGAGCTGTGCCGCAGCAACTTGGCGAACCGCATGCATCGCAAGGCGTAGATGGTGATTGCAAGGTCCGAGGAGACGCACAAGCACATGACATTCCCATACACCCACACCTCGCAGCTAGTAGCTTCTCTTCGCTTCCCGCCTCAGTTGTCTTGCTTCGACTCCGCTGACGCGCTAGGTCCGTGCTCGCGAGACGGCGACGCCCGCATCTGCAGCAGCTCGACCGCGACGGACAGGCATGCCGGACACATCACCATGGTGTTGAAGCGCTGGTTCAGCCCAGCGTTCGGGAGAGCGCACATGACGCAGCAGCCCAGGTTCGAGTGCAAGTAGAGCTGACTCTGGATGAACGTCCGCCAGAGCGCAGGGTGGCGCTGCTTCACCTCGGCGCGACTCAGATTGTTCTCGGCCATGTACGCCACGAACTTGTCGAAGAACTCCGCGGCGCTGAGAACTCGAGGGGCTTGCTCGCCGCTCGCTTCACCCGAAGCGATCACCATGCCGTCTGCCAACGATGGCGTCGCGGCAGTGTCTCCTGCAGACTCGTCCTCGAGCGAGATTGGTGCACTTGCGCTCGCGCCAGTTGCTTCGAGCGCCGGGCTCTCGTCTACATCAATCACCAGCGCTTCTTCCGCAACGACCTCGTTCTCGCGCGATGTCTCCATTAAGTCCGGCGCGCCTGCATCAGCACTTCCAGGAACCTCGCTCCTGTTCCCAACAACCATCGCTTCGTCGGCGCTGCCACCCGGCACACTTGAACTCGGAGGTGCGCGAGTGCCAGCAGCATCATCGCCGCTCGCATCACCTTCGGGTTCATTCGTGACGACAGCCTCTCCGTGATCGTCATCTTGCGCCTCTGACACCGTCACATTCGCTGACACATTCGCGTCGGTCGCCACCGCAGAGTCCCCCGCTCCATCAGCACCACCAGCGCACAGGTTTCGGATCTGCGCCACGTTCTCGCCAGACAGCAGGTTGTTGTCGATCCGGAGGACGCGGAGCTCCTGGAGGCGTGCCAGAGGTGGTGCTGGAAGATGCGCGAGCAGGTTCGCGCTCAAGTCGAGCTCCTGGAGCTTCTGAAGGTGGACCCAGAGCGAGCCTGGCGCCACGCTCAGATTGTTGTGCGATACGTCGAGAACCCGCAACTCCGAGAGCTTCGACACCGACGCCGGGAGCTCAAGCAGCGCGTTCTGCGAGATGTTGAGCACCTCGAGCTTCGCAAGGCGACCGATTGACGCTGGGATCTCGACGAGGAAGTTGTTGCTCAGGTCCAACGACACGAGGCTCTCCATCATCAGCACGGCGCTCGGGACGCGATGGAAGCCGCACCCGTGGAACTTTCCGAGCGTCGTCGAATCTGCTGTCCACAGCGTCCTCACCGAGTCGCTCATCCTGCCAAGGAGCTCTGCATCACCGAACCCATTCGCGCATATGGCGAGCTCGCGCTTTGCAACTGCAGCCGCCAACTCGACTGATCGTCCCGATCCGCCCTCGCTTGCCTCGGTCCCACCGAACAGGATCTCGAGCCCAACAACGAGCGTCCACGCCTCGATCGACAAGGGGTCAGCTCTCAGCTCATCGTCCAGCAGCCTCGCCACGCTCTTCAGTTGTTGAGTGCGCAGGTCGAGCGCGACGACGGCTCTCAGCGCAGCGTCGTGCGTGCTCGAGTCCATCAGACATCTGAGCAACCCTTGTCGAACCTTTCGCACCTCCCAATGCTGCGTCGCGATGTCTGTAGAGCAACAGGGAATCAGTCAACGTTCAGACGCAAAGCAGTCACGAGCGAGGCTGGGCAAGCCATCAGCATACCTGCATAGCTCACGCAGAACTCTGGAGACGGTGATAGCCAGTAGTGGTACGAGCGGAAATGGCGCGGGAGCTCGAACTCCGGGAGCGACGACGCGCACAGCTTGAAGAGCATCAGGTTCTCGTCTAGCAGAAGCCACGGCGAGTGCTGCGGGTACAGGCACTCGAAGATCGCGGCTTGTATCCCTTTGCGCGCCATCGCATTTGAAACCCGGTTCGCGGTGATCGCGGCTGACTCGGTCGCGAGGTTCATGGACTCCATGTACCTCCGGAGGAGCTGCGAAAGCGCAACTCGCACAGCTTTAGGCGAGTCCACCGACCCCTGCTCGGCTGGTTCGTGTGTCATCGCATCCATCTCAAGGATGAAGCGCAGCGACCACACCAGCTGACGCGACTCGGCGCTGAGGCACTTGAACTTGGACGACTGCAGCACTAGCTCGAGGGCTTCGATAGCCACCGACGGATCCAAAAGCACGCTCATGAGCTGACAGATCGCCAGCGCGACGTAGACATCGACACGTTGCGGCTCTTTGTCGCTAGCTCGAACGATCTCACCTTGGTGGCTCGCACTCGCGAGCTGGTCCATCCAAGCAGTGAACAGTCCGAAGAGCAGTCGTTTGAGCGCCTTCACCTTCGTGAATGGATTAGCCTCCGTCTTGATCTCTGCGACGGCTTTTGCGAGCTCGACTTGATCCACGGTGATCACACTTGCAGTCAAGCGCACCACCACATCGACGTCGACGTAGAGCTGCGCTACAGCCGCGCCCGAGAACGCTTCTTCGAATCCTCGTAGCGCGCTCATGTAGAAGTGAAGCGCCTCTGGGAACACCTCGACCGCGCTCTGGTTCAGCATATCCAGCATCAGCTGGCGTGCAAGCGCCGATCGGCTTGCCTCTCGTCCGACGAGGAGCAGCTCTGCAGCTGTGAAGCTCGACCCCGGGAGGCTGAGCACCAACCCCCGGTTGTCGTTCACGAAGGTGTCGAAGCCGGTAGCTTCACAGCCAACTCTCGCGTCGAGACAAGCCTCGAGGATCAGCCGGTTGTTCACGACGACATCCAGGAACTGCCGGGACATCGTCACATCACTCCGATCGACCAAATCGAAGGCACCCATGTAAGCGGCGACAGCGGTTCGCAAGTCTCCAAGCGCCAGTTGCTTCGAGCGAAACCCTTCTCCTTCGAACGTCTCCGTTGTGTACCCGAATGCTGGAATGCAGACCTGCTGATCTCCGGACACTCGCAGCCACTTGTGGATGTGACTTGGGACCTCCTCGAACAACAGCATATGTGTGTAGACCATGGACAACATCGCCAAGTCGCTCCAGCTCATGCAGTCGCGGACGACTTCGCACCACTCGATCGTAGTTGCTGTCTCTGCTTCCTCGGAGATCTTGACCCGAAGAAGAGCAGATAAGAGCTCAAGACTCCGTCGAGTCCGGCCAGCGCCATGAAGCTTGATACAGAGGTGGACCACGATCGCCGTCAGCAGTCCCGACAAGTTCGGCTCTTCGTTGCCGTGGCCCTGGAAAGTTCCTGGAGTCGCGATGTGGCAGAGCACTCGACTGTGCAGTGCCTCGGAAAAGTCGATCGACTCGAGCTTCCCAGCCATCATGTAGTGCACCCAGAGCCGGTGTGAGCTCGGGATGAACTGGTTCGCCTGCTCGGTCATCTCGAACTCGAACTCGTAGTCGCGCTTCGGGAGGAGACTGCTCAGGTGTAGGTACAGCAGCCAAAGTGCCTCGCAGTACGCGTTCGCTTCAATCTCGATAGCTCTCGAGAGGGTGTGAAGGCTCAGCTTCAGCTTCGTCTCGTCGATGACAGGAGACGATGCTGATCCGGAGAATGCGCTCAAGTGGATGCACCGATGGATCCCCGTCAATTGCTCCAGTAGGCGAGTCGAATCCGAGACTCGAGCTGTGTCGTCGCTGAGAAGAGCACACACCGTTTGCACACGTCAGTCGAGGCGAAGGAGTGTGTCCTGCTCGACTCACACAACCTCACCTGAGCTTGACGTCAAAGTCGAGTTGATGGATCGCGAGAAGTAGCCACGCATCGGTATCCTCCGGATCGCGAGTGACTCTGGCTTCGAAAGTCTTCTTCGACAGCTCTGCCGGGTCGTCCGACAGACAATAACGAGACACATGTTCCCCGCCTGCGTGGTCCGAGAAATCGATGTCGTCGACATCTTCGAGCTGAAGGAAGTTGGCGCTGTCACTTGGATCTGCATCACTGGACGCAGATCTTGGCGGTTCAGTGTTCTCGTCTTCGAGTGGTAGTTTGCTCCGGGCGGAGACTGCAGGCAGAGTTGCTGGAGCCTGAAAGAAGCTCACAGAGTAAGCACACACACCGGATGATATCACATGCCTCCAAAGTCCACTGGCCACGTACTGTTGCCTTCGCGGTGAGCCCTTGTCCAGTGATGACCGGCCACTTCCGCTTCACTTTCGCGCGCAAGTTCACAAACTCTTGAAGCAGACTCATCTGCTCTCTTGACAGGCACTGCAGCTCTGGCGAACTCGCACTGTCGTGGCTTCCGTTTTCAGCAACCGAGGCTTCCTCGAAGTCTCGTTGATGCTGGTACGGACAGTTTTCGTCGTTGCACACTCCGCTGAGTTCGTACATGCACAGCATCCTGCAGAGTGGGTTGACAGGTTCGATGTCAGCGCTTCGAACGAGTATCTTGGTCCGTCAGTTAGGTGGCACTGCACGCACTTCATCGGATCGAGCTTCTTCCGGCGAGACTGCGACGCCGATCTTGGCTGCGATGAGCGAACTTGTTGCAGCACGGAATCGCATTCCAGGTCGAACGGCTTGAT
Source organism: Globisporangium perplexum (assembly GCA_023333865.1). Taxonomy (NCBI): domain Eukaryota; phylum Oomycota; class Peronosporomycetes; order Pythiales; family Pythiaceae; genus Globisporangium; species Globisporangium perplexum. The sequence continues at coordinate 8,769 of JAASFS010000247.1, read as the reverse complement.
AACCACACCAGCCGACGAAGATCCTGGAGGTTGTGCGTCTAACGCGATGCCTCCGCTCGACCGATCACTGTTACTTCCACTGCCACTTGATGGTCCAAGGCCTGACAGCCACACTTCCATCTCCGCAAACAGCGCAGCGAACTGCCGCTGGCACTGAGGCGTGCGCCGGTGGTGCACAGCGGCTCGTCGCGTACTTTTCCCAAGCGCACCCGCCAGAGCAGTGCCGATCGACGGCTTGGTCGAAGAGCTCTCGCTGCCGACGAGGTTGAGAAGAAACGCGAACTGACGCGCGGCAGATCGAATCCTGTGCGCGTTCGCTGTGTCACCGGTGCCCTGGTGCTCGTTCTCAGTCACGCCGCACGCGCTCTCCACGACCTGCTTTTCCAGCTCGATGAACGCGTTCACACGATCTGCAGCACTGGCGTGAATCGTCTCTCGCTGCGGCGCTCCGACAGACTCGAGTTAGGAAAGGAACGTACCGCTTTCACTCGAGCAGAACGTCGGCACCTCGAACGACTGTGCTCCAGGACACCATACAGGAAGTGTACGTCGAGGGTCGGTGCCACAGCTACTTCGACGCTCAACGAGCAGCGCACTTCCACTCGGAGCGGACGGCAACGACATCGGACGTCCAGTGTACACCGCGAACTTCTGCGCGAGCACCGCTGAGGAGATACGCTGCTCACACACACACTTGCGCGCTCTGAGACAGTTCCAAGCATGTCGAGGGCCAGGAGAGCTACTGGCGCACCTGACCAGTTTGCAGGAGGTGGCGCGTCGCGATCCGGAAGAGAGCCGAGCGCTCCCAGTCCGAGGAAGCCGCGCGCGCCTCCGGTGCTCTTTCGACTGCCGCCACACGCGACCACCACCGAGTCAGCTCCGAACACTGTGGGCAAAAAGCACCATCGTAGACTCGCGTGTGCGCTCAGCGTACAGTCGTGCAAGCGCGGTGGCGGCGCTGCCGCAGCTGGTGATGCGACTCTCTTGGCTGCTGGTGCTCCAGTGGCTGCTCCGCTCGCCTCCCTGTCGTCACCTTCGCGCTTCCGCTTCGCCGTGTGGTGCTTGCTGCCGCTAAGCTGCTCGAGCTTCTTCGCGAGCATCACGACGGTCCGGCGCTTCTTCTGCACCAGCGCGAGATCGCGTGTTACAGGATGTGCGGACGAGGAACACTCCCTCGCGAACGCACCTCCGCCTGCTCCTGCAGCCTGCGCAGCTCCTCTTTCTTCGCTGCTGCGAGGCTCTCGGCGCTGCGTTCCGGTCTGCGAACGCTCCGCACCAGCGCTTAGCTGCCATCACAATTATCGTGCTTGAGACCAGAGTATCTCACTCGAGAGGTGCGTTCGTCAGGCTCCCAGGCAGCCCCAGCAGTTCCTCGAGCTCGCACTTGCGGCGAAGCGCGCGCTGCTGCGCCTCTAGCCACTCGCCGCGCTGCGCGAGCAGCTGCGCCAGCTCGCCCTTCTTGCGCGCGAGCAGCAGCGCCGCCGTCGACGTCGGCTCCATGGCTGTCGTCGTCATTTTATATGCACCACCTTATGTAAATCCTCCCTAATTTATGTCAAATTTAGTCTATAAATCTACCTATCTCGAAGCGTCGCCTGCTCAATCTCGATCTCGATCTCGCGCAGCAGACATGTCGGGCGTGCACGTGCTCGCGGACGGCAACCCGCGCCAGGGCGGCATGGACGAGGACGAGCGCGACCAGTGCATTCACGGTGCGCGGCGCTGACGCAACTCAACCGAGAGTAGGAACCACGAACTGCTCACTCTGCCATTTCAGACGTCGTGAGCTGGTTCCAGCGCAAGGCGAAGCTCCACGCCTCGACTGTGAGCAATGCGGGTGCGTCGCCAAACGAACACACACACACACACACACGTCGGTAGAGAGAGCGTGTTGATCCTATCGGCGCTTGTCGCTGGCGCAGATCTGGACGACCTCGAGCAGGCGCTCGGCACGGAGCTGCCGGAGGCGCTGCGCAGTCTGCTCAAGAAGCAGAGCGGCGGCATCTGGTTCGACGACTACAAGGTACACGATGGGAGCGCTGACAGCACCGGCGGGAGGATGTTCGGCTATCCCCTGCGTCGCGCTGACTGCTCTCATGCCAGTCGCTTGCGGTCGACGATGTCGCGAGCTCCTCGGAGACGCTTTCGGGTGTCAAGGGCTGGAAGAAGGAGTTCGTGCCGTTCGCCGTCAACTTGGACGGCGCCGCGCTCGTCAGTGACGTTGGCTCGCGGAGCGCTGTGTTCGAGTTCGGCGACGACGGGAAGGGCAGCCAGCTCGCGCCGACGCTGCTGCAGTACCTCGAGGAGTACCGCAACCGCCTGCTCTCCGGGCAGTTTGACTTCGTCGAGGACGTCGGACTCGTGGAGCGATCGCGCAAGTGAGGCTGCGCGCATCGACACGAACGCGTCGACGACGAAGCAGAGGCCGCCGTCCGCCCAGGAGCTCCAGTCGCACTGCGCACTCCACGCTACTACATGCATTCACGCCTAAGCATATGAACCACCGCGATCTACGCCATCGTCCGGATGCCCATGCGCTTGAGCTACGACTGCGGCGCCTTGAGCACCCGGTCCGCCGCGTCGTCCCGCTCGCTCGCCAATTCGTCCTGCTTCAGGATGCGCTGGTGGCGCTTCCGCAGTGACCAGCCGAACAGGAAGACGAAGAAGCAGAGCACCAGCACGGTCCCGATGAGCCCGAGGATCGAGATGTCCTCGGCGCCGCCCTGCACGCTCTGGTCGGCGAGCGAAAAGCTCAGCTTGACGCCGTTCAGCTCCACGCGGCGCGCGAACGTGCCTGTGGACCGCAGCGTGCTCGTGGCGTTGTTGAGCTCGTCCTGGAGCTTCTCGACGATGTCGTTCAGTGACTTCTCGCCCACGCGCGAGGCGGGCAGGACGTTGAAGAACACGGCGATACTCCCACGCTTGAGCGCCGTGATCTCCAGGCGCGAGCGCGGGATCTGCAGCGCCGTCGAGACCTCTGTCGTGAACGCCAGCTCGAACGCGTCCACGGACTCGGCGCTGAAGAGCACTTCGTCGTAGCTCATCTCGACCTCGTACTTGACCGACACGAGCTTCGAGCCGCACTCCATGCCGTTGCAGATGCCCGTGAGCGACGGCTTCTTCTCTGAGCACAGTGCCTCCGACTCGGCTGCCTTCTCGGTTGCCGCGTCCACGCAAGTGGCTTCCCGCGTGCGCTTGCCCCCGCCACAGCCGCTGGAGCACCCGCTCCACTCGCTCACCTTCCACACGAACTGCTGGGCTCTCTCGCTCCTCACGCTACAGTCTGGCGGGCTGTATCCGTGGCGGCAGATGCACTGCGCGTCCTGGTACGTCACCGGCGCGTCCACGTCAGCAGTCGCACGCGTTAGACGGCGGCCCTGCTGCTGCCCGTAGTTCGGGAAGCACGTGCCTCGACCCGAACACGAGACGCGGCCGCACACGTCTGGAGGATGCAGCGGGCTCACTGCGAGCGACTTGGCCGACCACACGGAGAAGCCGTTGACGTTCTTCGCGCGCACCTTGAACGTGTACGACTTGCCATTCCGCAGGTGGGCGACCACCGCGGTCGTCGGGGGGAGGTGGTCGGCTGCGCTGCCGACGACTGACGTGCTGCCGCTGCCGCTGCTGCCCTTCTTCTTCGCCACGGGCGTGAACGACGATGCTATCTGCGCCACGACCTGCGTGCCCGCGAGCGCGTTGTCCTCCTCGTCGAACCAGCTCACCTCGTACTCGGTAATCGGGTCCGCGCCGTCATCGTCCGGCGCCTTCCACGACACTTCGGCGCGGCTGTCGTGCGCCACCGCAGCCACGAGCGTCGGGTTCGACGGGACGCCGTGCATCTGCGGAGCGGCAGTCGCTGGCTCGTCGGGCAACTGCTCGTCCTCCTCCTCGTCGTCGTCGTTGTCGTCCACCACCACCTTGCTGCTCGGCGGACGACTGGAGCCGCTGGACGGGGTTGCGCTCGGCTTTGGTGTGCTCGGCGTCTTCGACTGCGGCTCCTCCACGACAGCGAACTCGGACTTGAGCACGTCAGGTGCGCGCGCGTTCGGGAACGAGACAACAGAATCCGAGCCGCTCCCACTGCTGCTGCTGCTGCTGCTGTTCGCAGCGGCCGTGTGGTTGCCACCGCTGTAGGATCCGCTGCTGCTGTTTGCTACCGAGGAGCTGGCGACACCTGCTTCGTCTCCGAGGTTGCTGCTGCCCCCACTAGCGCTGCTGCTGTTTCTGGGGAACACAACGTCGCCGCCCCCGTCCTCGTTTCCGCTCCTGCTGCTGCTGCTGTTCGTGCGGCTCAACGCTGCGCTTGCGTTCGTCTTCGCTTGCAGCGGGATCTCGACAGTCGCCACACTCGTGCCACTCGCGCTCCCGCTGCCGCTCGCGCTGCCGCTCGCGCTGCCGCTCGCGGCGTTGTCACTGCTGCTGTTGCTCTCGTCCTCCGCGAACGCCTGCGCGTCGATGGGCATTCGCTCGGGGGACGCGCCGCCGCTTCTGACGCTGCTGCTAGGCGGCGTCGGCAACGGCGCGTTGGCCGCGAGCCCGAGCTGCCCGAGCGCCGTGATCTCGCCCATGCTTTTGATGGTGGCAACCGCTTTCCTCGAATTTCACTCAATAGCAATCAAAACTTCAGCTTTTCGTTTGAAAATGTGAACATACAAGCATCGACTCTTGTTGACAAGGAGGCCGACTCGGTGGTGCAAAGACTCTTGATGATCGCACCGCTTGTAAAGGTGCTGTTGCCGGTGGTGATCTCTTGATCTCTCGGTGACGGAGCGCAAAGGGAGGGCGACACGCGCGCACGTACTGTACTTCAGACCCTCACGTGAAGTTGTTTCTCGATGCTAGCGCTGCGCACTCTGCTTCTGCTGCGCCGAAGTCGTCGGAGTGCCGCTGCTGCTGCTGCCGCCAGCGACCCGCGTGATCACGACGTCGAAGCGCCGGCGGTCGACGTCCGTCTCCTTGCCGAGCGCGTTCGCAGATGCCGAGCGGCGCGTGTCACCCTTGATGTCCGCCTGCACGCCCGGGTTCGTCGTGGGGAAGAAGAGCACGCTCGCGAAGCCGTCGACGCAGTGGTGGCGCTTCGCGCTCGGCAACAGGCAGAGCTTCTCGCCGTGGAAGTTGCGCTGCGTGTAGAGGCAGACCGAGTCGCGCGTGCCGACCGCGAAGCGCCGCGCGATGCCCAGCGTCTTGTTCGCGCACGACGCCTCGATGCTCTCCGTATCGCGGTCAAAGTCGTCGGTGAACACGTTGAGCACGAGGTTCCGGTGCGCTGGCACGCGGACGCTCGCGTACGCGCCGCCGTTGCCCAGTTTGATGTCTTCAAACGCCGGCTCAAGTCCGGCGCACGCGCATCGACCGCGGAAGTTGGGGAGCTCGTAGAAGCACACCTGCGAGTCGCTCGGAGCCGCGCAGCACGGCGCGTTCGTGAACGCGAGCGCCGTCGTGTTCTCCAGCGCGAGCACCGCGCTGTTTGTCAGCATAGCGACGACGCACGCGGCAACGAGCAGCGAAGGCATCGTGCGGGCGAGGGGGCAGATTGGGTAGTGAGGAGAGCGGGTGATCGGATCGGAACGACCGCCACCCGCGAGTTGGGAGGTGAGGCGTAGGAGCGCGCGATCGTAGAGAGGTCGGGAGATCGGGAGATCGGGAGATCGGGAGCAGCCGCAGAGGACAGGCGGACGCTGACTCTCCCTCCACCCACGCAGTTGGATCTGTACCCATGTGACGAACGCCTTTACACGCAGCGGGTGGATGGGTGGCTCCTGACTCTACAGTGGCCGGCGGGGGTCGAGTGAGCAGCGCTCGCGTACACTACTGCGAGCGGCTCACTCTGGTAAATACGCCGGCTTGCGCGCCAAGCGGAAGAGCGCGTTCTCGTTGCCGTCCGCCGTGTGGCCGCCGAAGACGAACATCGCGCCGCCGTGCACCACAGCGCTGTGCCACTCGCGCGGCGGTGGCGCGTGCTCGCACTTGCCGACTTTCCACGTCGGGAACTCCACGCCGTCTACAGGACCGCGTGTACAAGCGCGAGCGTGAGCACCTGGCGACGCAGACCCATCGCCCGAGCCGCAAACACGCACCGAACTCCAGAACGTGCACGTCGCCCTTGAGGCAGCCGCTGTTGCCGCCGTACACGAACATCCTCGAGCCGATCACTGCGCTTGAGTGCGTGTACCGAGGCGCTGGGCTCCGCCCGAGCGTCGCCACCTGTTCCCATAAGCACTCGATCGCGTCGGGCGTCCTGGAGAGGACCCGGAAAGCGTGCAGCTGACTGCGTCGCGACTTGCCGTCGTAGCCGCCGAAGATGTACATCTTGTCGGCAAAGACGAACTCCGAGTGGGTCGAGCACGGACCGGGGAGGTCGCCGGTGGGATGTAGCGCCGTCCACGTCGGCGCGCCGCAGTCGAAACGCAGCGCAAAGGTGTCACTGAGTCGCTGCGGGTGGCCGTAGCCCCCGTAGAGAATCGCGAGTCCGTCGAGAACGGTGACGGAGTACCAGTACCGCATCGAAGGCGGTGTGCCTGCGACCGAGAGGCGTTCCCACTTCCACTCGCCCGACTCTGCGTCGAGCAGCAACAGCAGCCACGCGAACGAAGTGGCGTCAGCACAAGCGCGCGCTCGCCTCAACTGCGAGCAGCAGGCGAACGTACTGATGTTCATCGCGTGGAGCTCGTTGAGGAACTTGCCGTCCGTCGTGCCGCCGATCACGTACAACACCTCGCCGATCACGAACGGCTGCAGGAGGAACCCGGGTGGCGGAGGCGGCCCCGAACACAGCGGCTTCTTCCACACCGGCGCCGCGCCGCTCCTCTCGGTCGGCATCTCCAGCACGTACAGATCGTTCAGGCGCTTGTTGTCCACGACGCCACCCACGACCAGCAGCATGTCTTCGAAGACAGCGAAGCCGCAGTCATAGCGTTGCGCCGGCGGTTCGCCATCAGCGTGCACGAGGGTCCACGCCATGCTGTCGTCCGCCAGCTCGGGGGCTTTGCGCTTGCGCTTCTTGGCGCCGCTGCCAGCGACAGCAGCGGAGGCGGCGACAGCAACGACTCCCGGCATGGCACTCTGGTTGCTGAGCTGCTCGGTGGTCGCAAGCTCGACCGCCACCTTCTTCCGTCGCGGGACGCGGGGCTTCCGAACTGCCTGCGAGCGCAGACGAGCACACCAGTCAGCTCAGCTCCTGCAGTATGCGACACGCATCGCCATCCTCCTTCTCGCAAAGCGCCGCGCGTACTGTTGGGCGGGCGGTGGCAGCGCGCGGGCGGCGACGCGCGACGCGCTGCTCCGTGTCCGAGGACGCCACGAGCTCCGGGAGGTCGATCATGTCCCCGAGGTCGCTCAGGCTGTCGAGCTGAAGCTCGAGCTCGCTGTCCGAGTGGAACTCGCGCACCGTCGCGCTGGCGTCGAAGACGACAGGCGATGCGGCGCTGCTGCGTGGCGTGGACGACGCGCCGTCGAAGGAGAGCGGTATCCTCGCTTGCGCGCTCGCCTCGCGCTCGGGCGAAGAGAAGCCGAACGCGTCCAGGTCCTCCCGGTCGCCGTCGCCCAGCAGCAGTCGCGCGCCATTGCCGACGAAGAGCAGCTGCGTACGGCACAGCGGGCAGGCGCCGAACATGGAGAGCGCCTGCCGCGTGCAGCTGAAGCAGAGTGCGTGGCCGCACTGCTGGCGCACGGGAGCAAGCGGCGAGCCATGGAGGCAGATCGGGCAGTGGAACATCGCGGGTGACGGCGGCGGCGACGGCTCGGGCTGGAGCTGGAACGGCTGCTGGAGCTGGAAGGCGGGCGGGTACCACTCCGCCGGCGGTGGCGGCGCCGCCGCAGCCGCTTGGAACGGCGAGGGGTCGTCGCTCTGCGGTACGACTACGAGTGTGTTGCTGATCGCGGCGGCGGCGCCCACCATCATGGAGTTCGTGCGCGGGCTCTTGCGGCTACGTCCGCTCGAGTGCGGTGGAACCGTCGAGGTAGCCGAATCGCCCGAGCTGCCACCGCGACCGCCGAGGAAGGACTTGGGCCAGTGTCGCATGGCTCCGCTAGGCTCGCCCGTCCGTCCGTCGCATACACCGTCTCGATGAGAGAGTCGAGTCACACACGCGTCCGTCACGAGCAGCGGCGAGCGCGAGAAGGGCGGCGAGCGCGGGGAGGACGGCCAGGTGCGCACACGCGCCAACCACTCGCTCTCGCTCGCCCGAGAAGGCAGCGCCAGCGCACACACGACTCGCCTTCTTATCCCATCCTCACGGCACTTCAATGCCCATTCGCCCATTTCAGAAATATCGCGACTGATTTGGGGACTTAAAATGGGTTTTCCAGCGTCCAGATTTAGGTGTAAGACGCATTTCGGCGCTTCAAATGAGTAAATATCCGCATGCTGTATGTTCTCGTGTCATGGAGCCCAATTAGCCGGTTCATATCGCAGGACTTCGATATTGTATCGGAACAAGTGCCAGCTGGCAATTTCCAACACGGCAAATCGAGATCGAAACACGCAAAAAGAATACGCCAGCTCTATTCGTCAAATTTCGGTTGTGGTTGCTGTTGATTCGCTGAAATGACCTATCAAATCCTGCTCGAAAACCAGCAATTGATTGCGATACGGACGCCCAAAATATGACGGCTTCTTGAGCGCGCGCATGTCGAGCGTGTCGAGCGTGTCGAGCGTGTCGAGCGTGTCGAGCGTGTCGAGCGTGCGGTGGGTGTCGCGGTGGTTTGTGTGCAGTGTGGAGTCACGGTGTGTGCGCGCGCGCGCAAGTTGCGAAGTGTGAGAGTGTGGGA
>JAASFS010000246.1:0-24799 GCA_023333865.1 Globisporangium perplexum | reverse complement strand
AGCGACTACTTCTGCTAGAAGTGGACGCGCACAGCCGCATGGCATCTGGCTACGACCCGTGCTCTTCCCACTACGGTAGACTCCATCTAGCAAGTGTAAGAAACTCGCTCAACAGGGTTGATTCGTTGTCAACTGAGCACCTCCTCCTCAAAGTCATCGTCTCCGTACGACTCCTCGGTGGCGTCATTCCGGCGTGCCGACTTCCTCGGACTCGATGGTGCGATCTCAGCGACCGTGTCTCCGTCTTCGTCTGCTTCGAGGTCGCTCCGAGCGGGTATCGGTCGTCTCTCGACCCGCCGCTCTTCCTCGGCTGCACTTGATACCAGTTTCGTGTCCGCGACGCCAACCGTGACCTCGTCGGCAGCGTCAACGCCAGCATCACCTGCTTTCGGTGACATCTGCTGCGCTGGTGCGACCGCCTCGACACTGTCGCTGAGATCACCCATCGCAGGAAGATCGAGCGACTCGTAACTCTCGTCGTTGGCGAGACCTCGGCTGCTGCCGACACGCCTGCTTGCCGAGCTCATCGGTCTCCGATGCGCCGACAGTATCCCCGAGACAGCGCTCGTCGCGTCCAGACCGTATCCACTCGAGTACTCCAGCGCGTCGCGCAGCTTCTTGTCCAGCAGCGCCGCGAGCTCTTGCTCGAGTGTTTCGCTCTCCTCGTCCTCGGCATGTTTGGCCTTCCAGCATAGCGCGCGCCAGTAGTTGGGCAGCTCCAGCGTGTTGTCGCAGGTCTGGAGGGCAAGCACGTACTTGCGATCAACACCCACAGCATACTACAGCATACTACATGATCTCACACGCTCACACTCTGGACTCGCACAGACACACGGACACACGGAACACTCGGCTGGCGAGGAAGACACGCACATGCGACTGCGGGAGCATCTGTAGGATCTTCTGGTTCTCCGCGGCAGTCAGCGCGGCGAACGGCATCTCGAGGCGCATGAACTGGAGAGAAGCAGCAGCAGGGAGAGTGAGTTCCTGTTACAACCATGCAGCCAGCCGCTCGAGCTCACGCAAGCACCGCACCTCTGTGCCCGGCAGCGGCAGTGTGTCAACCCCAGTGACGAACTTGACGAACTTCCGCTTCAGCTGCGGATCGAACGCGCTCACGACGCGCCAAAACACCCTCCGGAGAGGCGCACACTTGACGAAGTCCGGGTCCAGCGCCACTCGGAAGATCTCGTCGACGCTGAAGTCCGCGTCGCGAGATGCAGTGCTCGAGGCGCTTCCGCAGACCACAGCAGCGAGGTCGCCTGGCTCGATGCTCGCCGCACTCAGATCGTCCAACGAGAACACGCTGTGGAAGCCGGCGCGCAGCTCTCGCATCTGCCACCCGATGTTCGACTCGGCGCCGAACTGCTCGTCCACAACGCGCTCGATGTACGCCTCGGGGCTCAGCGAGGTGTCCGCGCCTTCAAGCTCGAGGAACGCTCGAAAGTCCGACGGAGTCATGCACTTCATTGCAACGAGCGAGTCGTACAGTGTCGAGTCCAGCGAGCGCACATCCTCTAACGACACGCGATGTGACTCGTCTAGCAGCAGACGGAAGAACAGCTGATGCACCGGCATGTCGATCGAGGTGTAGTGTGCGACGGCTGTGGCCAAGTACCAGCCATAGAAGCGCAGCACGCGGCGGTTCTCAAGCGAGTCGGCAGTCTGGGCGTTGAGCCAGAAGCTCTCGGACGCCTTGATGTGCTCGAGGAAGCAGTTTCGCGGTCGGCGTACCCTGAGCTCCGAGATCGGGAACGACTGTCTCGAGCCCACTCCTCGATCCAGCAAGACACTGTCGTCGTCCACGATCTTGTTCACGACGCGAACCACACTCTGCCCTGCGTCAGGCGACTGCCATGAGATCTCGTACCCGGCACGAGCGAGGCGAGCGAGTCCTGTGGCAGTGAGCTTGTTGTCGTTTGCCTCTGCTCCGTTCTCTGCAGCAAGCGAGGCATCGACTGTGACTCCCGCCCACTTTGCGGTCATCTCGCTCGAGACCAGCGTGATCCACTCCTTCAGTGGCCCTCGTCCTTCCCCTTCTTCCACGCGCACTCCGTCGACGATCTTCTCTCCAAACGACGACCCGAAGAACGGATACAGGACGAACTGGAATCGCTGCACGCTCTTCGCCGCGAACACCTTCGACCACACCGCCGCTGCGCTCGTCTCCAGGACGTTCCCGCGCTCACACACGATCGTCAGCTTCGGGAACGCCACCACCGACTCGTCCTCCGACTCGCCCACGTTCCTTCCGCTGCCGCCAACGACTGCCGCAAGCAACAGCGTCTTGCACGTCGGATCCATCAGGAAGTCCAGGTCGCCCAGATGCGGAGACCTCGCTGCGACCACGCTAACAATCCGCCGCCAGCTCGCCGCTAGCTTCTCCCGCGGCAAGTTCACCAGGTACGGATAGAACAGCTTCACCAGCCTGTTCACGCCTGGTGACGTTCGCCTGTCGGTGGCGTCGCGCTGTTCACCTGGCATATCAAGCGAACGGAGCAGCTGGAGGAACTCGATCGCAGTTCTCAGGTGCGACCAACTCGGCTTGTCAACTTCGCCGAGCACGCCTTCCGTCAACTCGAGCACTTCGTCGATCTCGATCTCGGAGACCAGCGAATTCCCCGACTCGAGCGTGAGCTCGATCTTGTTCGCCGCGTGGCTGTACACACTGTCCGTGATGCAGACGCACTCGCGCCACAGTTGTCGACTGAGCTGCGTCGACTTTGCCACGCTCATCAACAGCAGCGCTTCTGTTTGCTTGAGTGTCGGCGAGAGCTCGAATGCGGCGAGAGCAGCGTAGAACGAGCCTTCGAGAGCGGCATCCAGAGGCTCGTGGCGCTCCAGGGACAACACCAGTTGACTCTCGTTCTTCCAGCTAGCGCACTCAGTCAGCGAGGTGGGGATGTCGGTAGGCTCGCAGCCAGCCTCTCTTGAGAGTCGCGACATCTCGGCCAGCAGTGGGTCGACAGGGTTCTCAGGCACAAGATCCGAGACGGCCGGTTCAGGTTCGGACGTCGACTGCTCGCCGCTTCCGATCTCGGAGCTCTGGTTATCTTGGCTCTCGTGTGCAGCGAAATCTCCGTCTTGCGTCTCGGGGCTGCTTGCGCCGTGCTCCAGAAGCAGCGCTTCAGCCGCAGGAGCTTTCTCAGGCTCCTCGCCAGAGTCGGGAGGAAGTGGGTGTGCCGAGCTTGTGTCCACGGCAGTGTCATGACTGTCCTGGTTCTCCTCCGAGGCGCCGCCACCGTCGTCACCGGCGTCATCGCTGTCTCCGGCGTCATCGTCAAAGCCGTCGTCGTATTCGGACGCCGTACGCGCCGAGACCGCGGTCAGTTCCTCTTGTCTCGCCGAGAGCTCAGGAAGCCGACCCAGCTCACTTCTTCCCCCGTCTGGGCACTGCGAGTGCTGCTGCCGGACCAGCGACGCCAGGTCGCTGAGACTCTCGTCCAAGATGTGCACCAGCTCCTCTGCTGACGACGTGTCCAGATCCTGTCGAGGTGGCGTCGCTACCACAGAAGTGCCGCCGTCGTCGTCATTCTCGTAAGTACCGTCTTGCTCGCGGTCGCTCCCTGGCTCCTCCCGACCCGAGTTGTGCTCATCGTCTCCGTCCTCTTCCTCCTTCTCGTCTTCAGTGCTCTGCAGGATCATCACGTCGGCGCTCGACTCCTCTCGCAAAGCAGCAGAGACTGTGGGGATCAAGCTGTCGCTCTGGACGAAGCGGGTCTCTGGGTCGTCAAAGTCGGCAGTCGCGTCCTCTGGCTGCTCGCTCGCGTGGTCGTCGACAGCGGCATCGCTTCGCTTCTCGAAGCCGTGGTCGCCTGGTTCATGAACCGGCCGGCTGCTGGCGGACGCCAGCTCCACCATCTCCGTGATGATCGCCTGCGCCGCAAGGACACGCCCGAGCTTCTGGCTCGCGCGGATCAGCAGCGGGTTCTGCCGCCTGTAGCACTCGAGGAAGACCCCGCGCGCCTCCAGCTCGGCTTGCGCGAAGTCCAAGTCGCAGTTCATCTTGAGGAAGTAGTTGCGGTCACGCCAGAGGAACGGAGGCGGCTTCCTGGATGTGTGTGCGTGTAGAGAGAGAGAGAGAAAGGCAGGTGTAGTCAGCGCATGGCAGCTCTGCAGCAAACTGCCTCCGCACAACCGCGATCGTACTCCGCCTTCGCGCCGGCCTCGAGCATCCACTCCACGATCGCCTCGACGCACTGGATCCCCGCGAGCTGGAGATCTTCCGCGAGCTTTTGCGCCAGCTTCGTGGCCTCACGAGCGTTCGTCATGACGCCAGCGGCGCCGCCGGAGCGAGTCGGAGCGAGCACCATGCTCGCTTTCGCGCGCATTCGTTGGAACCCCGAGCTCGACGACGGCGGTGGCGGCGCCGGGTCCGCTGGGCGGGACGGCTGGAACAGCGCCTCCTGGATCGGCGTGCACAGTACCAGCGCGTTGAGCTGGTAGAGCGCGTTCTCGCGGCTCTCGATCGCCCGGAGCGCCTTCAGCCGCAGCTTCTCCTCTCTGCTCGGGTGCGGGAGTTGCGCCTCCTGCCGCAGCGGACGCACACACGCATCGACGGGTGAGGGAGGCGGAACGGCGGCCCACGCGCTTGAAGCTCCAGTGCGCGCACCGCCGCTGCCTCCGGGAGGACGCCGAGCGGCGCCAGCCTCCCGCTCGCCGGCTGCTTGGACTCCTTCTTCGCCTTGCGCTTAAGCTCGCTGTTGCCTGGTGGTGGCGAACGAGAGTGAGAGTGAGCGTCAGCAGGCTCTCTCTCTCTCTCTCTCTCTCTCTCGGTCGTCGCAGCATGTGCGTCACCACCCACCGTACTGGAGCCGCTCGTCTCGGATCTTCTTCTCCTTCTTGTGCTGCGCGGCTGCCGACGCCTTCGGAGAGTTCGCTGCTGCTGCGGACGACGATGCGCTGGCGCCGGCGGCGACGCGCTCCGGCCGCGAGCCTCTGCTCGCGTTCACCGGCGGCTCGCAGAAGAACCGGTCGTTCCACCCGCTCTCACGCTGCTGCAGCTGCTGCTCCGTCGGCGACGGCAACTGCTGCAGGCGGTGACCGCGATGCGCGCGCGCCGCCGCCGCCCTCTGCCGGCTCTTCATCGCCGCCCGCGGTGCCTCGTGCGGCTCCAGCAGCAGCTTCTTCGCGAGCGTCTCGCGACTCGGCGTCGTCATCACAAGCGGAGCGAAGCAGCGAAAGGTCATCCATTCTCATACATAAGCTCACTCACTCACTCTCTCGCTCGCTCGCTCATCACTCCATCGACGCGACGACCGCGCCGAGCGCCGCCGTGGACGCGCGGAACGTCGTGATCGCCGCCGTCTTGGCGGCTTTGAGCGCCGGGAAGCTGAACGAGCGCGCGACGATCGCGTACGGCCGCAGCGCCTCGCCGCACGACCGCCCGAGCGGCGTGCTGCTCACGAACTCGTACGGTTCGGCGATGCACGCGACGTAGAGGCGGTCGAGCAGGCTGTTGCGGTGCGCCACGAACACGCTGTTGCGGTGCAGGCGGATCGCGCCGTCGAAGCCCGAGCGCGTCTTGTAGCCGCAGAGCAGGTAGTTGCCGCTGATCTTCTTCACGTGCAGCTCGAGCTCGTCCATGGGCGGCAGCACCGCCGACGGGTACATGCCGAAGCCCTCCATCTTGACCACGTCGCCGACCTGCGGCTCCATGCCGTACGGGTCGTAGTGGAGCACCACGCGCACCTCGCCGAGCGCCGGGTCCTTCTCCGCCCCGCGCTGTTGCTGCTTCTTGCTCCTCTTCGGCTGCAGCTTCGCCGCCGTGGCGCCGCTCTGACTCGGCACGCCTGCGGTCGCTGGGAACGCGCCTGTGAGCGTGAGCCAGCGGTCCATCACGCCCTCCTTGCCCTCGAGCAGCGGCGTGAGGTCGACGGCGGCCGAGCCGATGACCGAGCCGTTCGTCATGCCGACGTACTCGGTCGTCTTGCCCGTGAGCGAGTCCTCGTTCATAACATCGACCGTGAGCTCGAAGCGCACATCCGAGTGGGGCTCGGGCGGCGCACGCTTGTGGTCGAGCTTGGGGATCTTCATCTCGAGTAGCTCGCGGCGCCACGATGGGTTGTCGCTCGCCGGGACCGTGGAGCTGCGCGCGCTCTGGCGCCCCACGCGGAAGATCACGTACGGGTTGCACGCCGAGCGCACGAAGAACATGGACGCGCCGGCGCGCAGCCCGCGCGCCTCCACAAGCCGGATCGAGAGCGTACCGGCGAGCCCCTCCTGGTGGCCCACGTGCTTCTCAAACTGGAACGGCTCGAGCAGCGCGCGATCGGCAAGCGCGGCGGCGGCGGACGGCGTCATCGCCATCGCAGTCGGAGTCGGCGCGGCAGGCGGCAGGCGGAACGCGGCAGGAGGAAGGCGGGGAAGAGCTTGTGCGAATTCTTGCGATGCGAAATGGCGCGTCACCTTGCGATATCAGATCGAGTACCGTGGTATCTTGGTTTATTCACTACTATATTAATGGGTGTCAAATAGATTAGGAATGTGGACTAGACAAATCTGTTACTTTCATAAATAGCCGTCTTAAAATACAAAAAGGAACTTTGTGACTCGCTCAATACATAAATAAGCATATATAGCCTTAATGAATATTCATATTCCTGCTAGTCACAATCGCGATGATAGTGAAGAAACCCGGCGTCTTTGACTGGTCATCGCGAGCCGCTGGGCGGACACAACGCTTTCATCCTCGGGCATCGCCGTTCAGCACCAGCGCCAGGAAGGAAGGAAGCGCTCGCCGCCGCTGTTACAACAGCAACACCCACCCACCCACCCACAGACACACGCACGCGCAGAAGAGGCGAGCGAGCGAGCGCCATGGCGAAGGGCATCAACACGACGAAGGCGAGCGCCGACAACCCGAACCGCAAGCTGCCGAAGCGGCAGAAGGCGGCCAACATGCGCGACAAGGCGACGATCAACCGCCTCAACATGTACCGCAACAGCGGCGCGATCCGCAACAAGAAGGGCAAGGTGGTCGGCGGCACGCTCATGATGGGCGACAAGCAGGGCGGGCAGGTGATCACGGCCACGTCCGGCCGCATCCAGCCGGACCGGCGCTGGTTCGGTAACACGCGCGTCGTGGGGCAGAAGGAGCTCGACAAGTTCCGCAACGAGATGTCGCTCAAGGCCGCGGATCCGTACTCGGTCGTGCTGCGCTCGCGCAAGCTCCCGATGGGGCTGCTGCAGGACGCCGAGAAGGTGACGCGCATGAAGCTGCTCGAGACCGAGAGCTTCGAGGATGTGTTCAACGGCAAGCGCACGCGCAAGCGCGCCAAGATCGCCTCAACGGACTACGCCGCGCTGCTCGACCGCGCGCAGGCCGGCGCGGACTCGTACGAGGCGAAGGGCAGCGACCGCAACATCCACGTCGAGCAGGACTTCAAGGTCGAGACGTCGCACGACGTGTTCAGCAAGGGCCAGTCGAAGCGCATCTGGGGCGAGCTCTACAAGGTGCTCGACTGCTCGGACGTCGTCATCCAGGTACTCGACGCGCGCAATGTGCCGGGCACGCGCTGCGAGCACGTGGAGAAGCACATCCGCAAGAACGCGGCGCACAAGCACCTGATCTTCGTCATCAACAAGTGCGACCTCGTGCCGAACTGGGTCACGAAGAAGTGGGTGCAGAAGCTCAGCGAGACGACGCCGACGCTCGCGTTCCACGCGAGCATGAACAACCCGTTCGGCAAAGGCGCGCTCATCAACCTCCTGCGCCAGTTCGCCAAGCTGCACCAGGACAAGAAGCAGATCTCGGTCGGCCTCATCGGGTACCCGAACGTCGGCAAGAGCTCGGTCATCAACGCGCTGCGCAAGAAGCGCGTGTGCAAGGTCGCGCCGATCCCGGGCGAGACCAAGGTCTGGCAGTACATCACGCTCATGCGCCGCATCTTCCTCATCGATTGCCCCGGCATCGTGTACGACCAGGGCGACGACGAGGTCGAGACGGTGCTCAAGGGCGTCGTGCGTGCCGAGCGCCTGCCGGCGCCGACCGAGTTCATCGCGGCGATCCTGAACCGCGTGAAGAAGGAGTTCCTGACCAAGGTGTACCAGATCGAGAGCTGGAAGGACGAGTGGGACTTCCTCGAGCAGCTCGCGATCAAGTGCGGCAAGCTGTTGCAGAAGGGCGAGCCGGACTTCAACAACGTCGCCGTGCAGATGATCAACGACTTCCAGCGTGGCAAGCTCCCGTGGTTCGTGGCGCCGCCCATGAAGCCGGAGGAGATCGCGGCGGCGGAGACGACCACCGACGACGCGCCGATCAACGAGGTCGAGGACGAGGTCGAGGACGAGGACGACGGCGAGGAGGACGTCGGCGATGACGATGACGAAGCGGAGGAAGTGGAGGAAGTCGACGGTGGCGACGAGGACGAGGACGAGGACGAGGAGAAGGCGGCAAATTAGACGCTTCCGCCGCCCGCCCGCCCGCCTCACGCCCTGCTGCTTCATGTTAAACCTTGATTTTGATCTCGAGCTTTGTTGTCGTCTTCAAAGTCACCTTGCGCCATGCGAGCGCCTGTCGAGGAGGAGGTCGCCGCGCCGCCACCAGCGCCGCTCTCGGTGTTCGCGCGCCTGGAGCTCGCGATGACGCGTCACGCGGCGCTCGAAGAAGAGGACGACGACGAGAGAAAGGAGGAGGAGAATGCGCCAGTCGCCGCCGCTTCCGTGGAGGAGGCGGAGGAGACTCGGGCGTCTCCTGGTCGCCGCCGACGCGACCGAGAAGCCGAGGAGAGCGACGGCCTCGCGTCAGTTCCACGAACCCCGACGCACTCGGTGGCGGCGCTCGCGGAGCAGCTGCAGACGCTGCTGCAGGTCGACGAAGCTGGTGAAGCCGACGGTGACGAGGAGCTCGTCCCGCCTCGCAGGACGCGGGCGGCGCTGCAGACGGCGCTCGCGAAGATCGGCTCGAGCGAGAAGGACGAGTTACTCGCGCACCTGCTGCGGCAGGCAGCGTCCTCGCGCGCGCAGCTGCGCGACGTCGCGACACTGGGCGAGACGATCGCGGCGCAGCTCGTGCGGCAGCAGGTTCGTGGTGTTCTCCGCGCTTCTTGCGAGTGCTGGCGAGAGAGCGAGCGAGTCGGTTCACGTGCTCGTGCAGCACGAACTGCGCGTGAAGCACCGCGCGCAGCTCGAGCGGCTCGAGCGCGAGCTTCACGATGCGGTGCACGCCCACCCGCGCGTCGCAGTGCTCGAAGTGCAGGTCGACGAGCTGGAGGCGCAAGTCCGCGAGCGGGACGAGCAGCTCCGCTTCGCCGTGCGTTCTGCGTCCTGCGTCCTGCGCTCGTGACGACCATGCAGCCGCTGACACCGTCTGCCTTCTGCCTCCCAAACACACACACACACACACACACCAGGTGCAGAAGCTCCAGCGCAGCCGGCAGCGAGAGAGGGAGCTCAAGATGCTGCACGATCCACTTTGGGTCATCTGAGCGACAGAGAGCTGTTTGGTTTGCCATGCACATGCAACTACACACCTACAAGCGGGGAGAAGCGCGGGACTACGACACGACGTGCGAGTCCGCCGTCGCCGTCGGCGGCTTGTAGCACTCGGGGATGTACTTGAGCTGGAACGAGTTGAACGCGTACTTGTCCTTGCCCGTGTTCGCGAGCACGTTGACGCGCCGCACGCCGCGCTCGCGCATCGCCGCGCACAGGTGCACGCCCTGCTTGACGTGGAATTTGTCGACGAGGATCTGCGAGCTCTCGAGCGTGACCGACATGGCCGTGCGGTCCTTGCCGCTCTTGCAGCACGTCGTACGGCCCGCGCCGAGCCGCCGGCAGATGTCGCTCGTCTCGAGCAGGATGTTGACGTTCTTCTTCTGCACGTGCGGCTTGATGGCCACGTTGAGCTTCTCGACGAGAATGCCGATCTGCGCGCCGAGGTGCGGCAGCTCCGCAAGGCACGCGTCGTTATACGCCGAGCCGGCGTCGTGGCGCGCGTTGTACTTGACGAACGACTGGAAGACGCGGAAGTAGCGCTCCAGCATCTGCACGCTCTCGTAGTTGACCTCATCCTGCAGCCGCGTGTCGAGCATCGTGTTCGCCACCGACTGCATCTCGTTGATGCCCTGCGTGAACATCACGGCGTGGAGCTTCACCGGGTCACCCTTCTTCAGGATGGCCGGCAAGCCCGAGAAGAGTTCGGTCGGCAGCGCGAACGTCGCCACCACCTCCGAGCCGCTCCCGGAGCTCGAGACGTCTACGCACTTGGCGTACTTGAGCAGCGAGCGCTTGCCCGCGCTCGGCGCGATCGCCGCGGCGTCCGTCACCTGGAGACTCACGGACGAGTTGAGCCACTTGACGCCCTCGATCATGTCCTCGATCATGCCCTTCTCGTTGCGCACGGTGCTCAGCAGCGACTCGATGCTGATGAGGAACCCCGTCGAGCAGATGAGCTTGAGGCGGTCCATGTGCACCGGTGACTTGTTGTTCACCGCGAGCCCGAGCACCGTCACGAACGCCGCCGACGCGATCGACAGCACCTGGCTGCGCACCACGTCCTGGCGCTGTTCGATCTTCTCCAGCAGCTTCTCGTCCTTCGGCGACTGTGCCGACGCGTGCAGGAGCCGCCGCAGCCCGCCGTCCTTGAACCCCAGCACGTGCGCGGCGGTGCAGCCGTGCGTGATGACAGTGTGCACGTGCTCGTCCACAGTCGGCGCGGAGGCGGCGCTCGCGAGCGTCGAGTCGGCTGGCGTGACCGTGCCGGACGGGTGGCCGCTCGACAGAATGATGCGCTTCGCGCGCGTCAGGTGCACGTTCAGGTTCGTCGGCATGAACTCCGTGTACAGGTCCTTCTTCTGCACGCTGCGCTTGAGCGAGCCGGTCACGCCAGGCTCTTTGCCGTCCTCGAGCATCGTCTGGAGCTTCGAGCAGTAGTCCTCGCACGTCCGATAGACGTCGCGGAGGCGGGTGTAGCGCGCCAGCTGGGACTCCATGTCGTGGAATGTGTCGTACGCGCTCTGCGTCTGGTGCGTCGGCGACGGCGGCGTCGGTCCGAACTTGTGCTCGAACTCGCTGATCTTCGCCCGCGCGTCGTCGACGCGCTCCTTGTTGCGCGCCTGCGCGAACTTGAGGTACGCGAGCGCGACCGAGATGGAGCAGTACGACGACGAGAGCTCCTCCGAGATGAACACGTGGTTCGCCTCCTGCGAGTCGAAGTTGCCGCGCACCATCTCGCCGTAGTTCATGCCGAGGCTGCTCGGGATGCCGCCCGTCGAGTACAGCTTCTCCGGCGTCGCCGGTTTCTTCTCCACAGGAACGATGTCTGTGATGAAGTGCCGCTTTGCGTACGTGAACGAGTGCCCGAGGTTGAGCGTCTCGCTCGGCACGATCCGGTCGAGCATCAGGAACAGCAGCTGCGTCGAGTTGCGCGAGCGGTGGCACTCGAGCACGATCGTCGAGTCTCTCGACAACATCACGTCGACCGGCGAGACGCGCACGAACCCGAGCGAGAGCTGGCCCGCGAGCGACTCCGTGCCCGGGTTCTTGAACGAGAAGATTTCGAAGTGCAACACGTCCTTCGCGCCGAGCGGGATGCTCAGCGCCGCGTTGAAGTCGCGTGCGAAGAAGTCGCTGCCGCACGCGCGCAGCGTCAGCGCTCCCTGCATCTCCGTGCGGGAGATCTCGCGGGGCTCCTTCCCAGGCGCGACAGTCGACATCACCACCACCATGTGCGCCGCGTCCTGGGTCCCCTTGCTGCCGACGGACACGGCAAGCTCCAGCGACGGACCGGGCTTAAACGCTGGCAGACTCAGGCACGGCGCGCGGGTCTGCGGGTGCTCGTTCACAGGGTACCCGCTCGAGGAGGTATCGTGGCTCGACCGCGACCCGGAAGACACGATGCCCGAGTCATCGCGCGGACGCATCGGCTCGTAATCGGTCGAGCGGGTCGAGAGCACGCTCCCGGCGCTGAACGAGCGGAACCGGCGGGGCTTCGGCGGCGCGACCGAGTCGCGGCGCACCGCCTTCCACGTCGGCGGCATGTCATTGATGTTCGTGGCGCGCGACTGGCGCAGGCGGCGTTCGCGCAGCCGCTCCTCCTCGCGCGCCGTGATCGACTCCTGCATGGCGCCGGCGACTGCCACCGAGTCCGTCGAGAAGCGCTTGAGCTGCGAGCCGTGCGGACTGTCGCGACCTGCGGCGTGCATGCCGAGCGTGTTCTTGCGGAGACTCGGACGCTCCTCCATGAACGACCCGCCGGTCTCGCTCAGCCGCAGCCCACCGCCCGACTGGCGCTCGGCCGACTGGCGCGAGACCGACTGGCGCGCGTTCTCCGCCTCCTGCGCGCGGCGCTGGATCATGAGCTGGATGTTGGAGATCCATGCGTCCGTCGACGGCTTGCCCTGCTCCGCCACGAGCGTGAGCTTGCGCGCGTCGTGCTCGACCACGAACTGGAACGGGAAGCCGTCGCGCGGCGTCGGCCGCACGCTCGTGGTGCCGTCGACAGTGATCTCGCCGAGCTTGGTGAGCTCCTCGGCCGAGTCGTAGTACGACAGCACGGGCACGTCGCGGCGCAGGATGAAGTACCGGCGGCGCCACGTCTTCCAGAACGAGCCCTGCTTCACGAGGTAGCCGCTGTACACGATGTCCGAGTCGGAGAACTGCTCCACGTCCTTGCCGTTCACGTTCGCGTTCTTCTTGCTCTTGGCCGACGAGTCCTTCTTGTCGCCCTTCTTGAGGTACGTGCGGTTCTTAAGCTTGCCCATGGCGCGCGAGCCCTCGTGCGCGTGGTAGAATTGGTCCTCGAACTTGCCGCTCGCCGACACCTTGAGCTTGGGCTGCGTGCCACCAGCACCACCACACCCGCCAATCGACCGACGCGTCAGCACGCATTCTCTCTCTCTACCTCACACACACTCTCACTACTGCCAGCGCACACACCTTGACCTGCTCGCCCACCGCGCTGTTGTTCGCGTTGCGCGCCGCCAGCAGCGCCGCGATCTCCTCAAACGGCACGTCGTTCGCCGGCGCATTCTCGTCCGTCGCCACGCTCGTGCGCGCGCGCGCCAGCGGCGGCGAGCCAGGAACCGTGCCATTCGCAGTCGAGGTCGCAGTCGCTGTCGACGGAGTGCTGGTGGCCGCTGCGGAGCTACGGCGCAGCGGCGGGCGTGCGCGCAGCTCGCCGACGGCGCCGCCGAGGTCGTCGTCGCTCTCGTCTTCCGGCGCGTGCGACGCGAACGTGAAGGCGTTCGGCTGGCTGACGCGCGCCGTCGCTGCGCGCGCGTGAGAGGCCATCGCTGCTGCTACTGATACCGAGTGTGTGCCTGAGCGAAGGGCGGGCGGGGGCTGCGCGGCGCCGTCGGCGTGAGGAAGACGAAGAGCTTGTGGCACTGCCGGTTGGTTGCGTTCTGAGCGGCGCGGGGGTTCAGCGACTCTATCCGCTAAAGTACGAAGTCGACTTCTGTGATCATCGATCGCACCTACGCGAGCAACTGGTGCCAATCGCGCGGCTCTGGTTCGAGCGAACGAACACAGATGGTTTCGCAGGCGTCCTCCTCCTCGCGCGCTCCGCCCACCTGACACCTCACTCTACGATCTCCTGTTTGAACGCGCTCGCTCGGGAGTTTGCCGCCGCCGCCGCCCGCAGCTCGCCAACGTTGTTCGGCACCGCCATAAGCGCAAATCATGTCAAAAATCCAATGAAATGCCAAATCATAGGTCACAAATCAGATGATATGCGTTTTGAAGAGTCAATTTTGTGGGTTCACTGCAACAACTACTGACGCTTTTCAAGCCAATCCCGTCCATCATTTTGAGGCGTCCATTCAAGCCACAAGCTCCGTCTACAGCTCCAGCGCCAGCTCTGGCATCGCCATGGCGGCCTCTGCGACCAGCGCGGACGCGTACCTGACGCTCGTGAAGCGCGCGGACGAGGCGCGCAGGCTGCGCGACGCTGGCGACCTCGCGCGCGCCGAGGAGCTCTACCGCGACGTGCTCGCGCGCCAGCCCGCCGCGGGCTTCGACGACGCGGCTGTCGCGCTCGTGCAGACCGAGCTCGGCGTGGTACTGCGACGCCGCGGCGCGCTGGACGAGGCGCTGTCCACGCTGCTGGCATCGCTGGCGGCGCGCGAGGCGGCGGAGGAGAGTGCCTCTAGCGGCGAAGCAGCAGCAGCAGCCGTAGCAACAGTCGGGAACGCGCTCAGTGACGCCAACGTCACGCGCGACGAGGTCGCGAAGGTGTACGAGGCGCTCGGCGACTGCCCCACGGCGCTGCTGGTGCGCACGGAGGGCAAACGCGTGTGCGCCGGCGGCGACGCCTGTCGCACATTCGTGTACAGCGCGCCGCTGCACGCTTGCAGCCGCTGCAAGTGCGTCTTCTACTGCGCGAAGGACTGCCAGCGCGCCGACTGGAAGCGCCACAAGCCGCTGTGCCAGCCGCTGACCACCGGTCCGCCGTGAGCGGAGACGAGGGCGAGCGTTAAAGCACATAAAGCGGCGATGCGAGCTGGTGGAGGTGGCAGAAGCGCAGGAGCGCGAGTGAGGGCGGTCGCCATCTGTGACCTGTGACGTGTGAGCAGGTCAGAAAAGCTTCTTATGGGATCCGTATCAAGCAGCGAGGAAGTCGACGACGTTGACAACGACGCACTGGCGCTCGCTCGATGCCATCGCGCCGTCGTCGCGCTGGCTGCCTCGCCATTCTCCAACTGACCTTCCGCCCACCGAGCGGGCGTCTTCCCATACTATCTCCTACTGCGCTCCGAGCGGCAGCACTTCCTGTTCCTCCTCTTGTGTTCGACACGGATGGCGACCACTGCAGCCGCGAGCCTGTCGCTCGACGCCTTCCGGTCGCCGGCCGACAAGAAGCGCTACCGCGTCATCACGCTGCCGAACGGCCTGGAAGCGTTGCTGGTCCAGAACGACCCGAGTGCGGCCGCATCCACGCCTTCCTATGCATCCAATGCATCCGATGTCGACCATGAGCCGGAGCTCGAGCCTGTCCCGAGCAACCCCCGAGCGCGCCGCGCCAGCTTCTTCAGCGCCGCCAGCGACAGCGAAGACGATGGCGAAGACGGTGGCAGCGACGACGAGGAGGACGACGCCCCGCCGGCGAACGCGCACCACGCGGCGGCATGCTTGACTGTCGGTGTGGGCAGCATGGCAGACCCCGCCGACCTTCGTGGCCTTGCGCACTACCTCGAGCACATGCTCTTCATGGGCAGCGAGAAGTACCCGGACGAGAACGAGTTCGAGGCGTTCCTATCCACGCACGGCGGCTACAGCAACGGCGCGACCGAGTGCGAGGCGACACGGTACCTCTTCGAGGTCGGGTCGCGCCACCTGCAGCCGGCGCTCGACATGTTCGCGCAGTTCTTCATCGCGCCGCTCTTCAAGCCCGAGGCGCTCGAGCGCGAGCTGCTAGCGATCGAATCCGAGTTCAACCGCGCGCTGCAGAACGACTACGTGCGACTGCAGCAAATCCAGTGCGAGACGTGCGCACCGGGCCACTCGTACGACTCGTTCAGCTGGGGCAACCGCGAGTCGCTGCAGACCATCCCGGACGCCAAGGGCGTCGATGTGCGCGCCGCCATGATCGCCTTCTACAAGCGCCATTACCAGCCCAGCGCCATGAAGCTCTGCGTGTACGGCGAGGACTCGCTCGACGACATGGAGCAGTGGGTCTTCGAGTCGTTCGCGAAGATCCCAGGAGCCTCGGAAACGCACGATGATGACGACAGAGACACCGCCACCTCTAGCAGCAGCAACACGGAGGTGCTAGCGCCACCTCCAGTTCCGTTCGGGGTCGCCGCGGGACAAGCGCCGGTCCTGATCAAGGTCGTGCCGGTGCACAAGATGCACATCATGCACGTGTACTGGCAGATGCCTCCACTGCTCGCGAGCTACAGGCAGAAACCCTGGGAGTACCTCGCGCACGCGCTCGGCCACGAAGGCGAAGGATCGATCACGGCGATCCTGAAGAAGCGTCGCTGGGGTACGTACGTGACCGTGGGCATCACGGAGAGCGACGGCTACGAGTTCGGCTCGTTCGGCAGCCTCTTCGAGGTGGGCATCACGCTCACGCGGGAGGGCGTCGCGCACTGGGACGGAGTCGTGCAGGTGATCTTCGACGCGATCGACTTCGTGCGGACACAGAGCGGCGGGACGCAATCGTGGATCTTCGACGAGCTCAAGACGTCGACCGAGATGGCGTTCCTGTTCCAGGAAGAGCTCGAGCCCGTCACGGTCTGTCGGCGCATGAGCCACCTGCTCCAGAGCCGCCACGGCGTCGACCGCTGCGACTTGCTGCGCTACGACACGATGCGGGGCGAGTTCGACGAAGCGCAGACCCGCAAGCTCCTCGAGTTCATGACACCTCAGAACACTCGCGTGGTGGTCCTCTCGCACGTCTTCGAAGCGGAGCAGGAGGCGTCCGAGTGGCGCGCGGAGCGGTGGTTCAGCGCCAAGTACACGCTGTCGGCGATCCCGAACGCTGTAGTGGAGCGCTGGAGCTCGCCGTCCGGCGAAGACGAGCTGCGCGATCCGTGTCGGAACCCGTTCATGCCGAAGAGCTTCGACGTCATCGCGCGCCGCGATGCCGAGAGCGACGACAGTGACGAGTTCTGCGACGGTGCCGCCGCCGCCGCTGACCCGCGTCTCGTGCACGCGACGCACATGAGCAAGCTCTGGTTCAAGCAGGACGACGCGTTCTTCGTGCCCAAGACGAACGCCAACTTCCTGCTCTGCCTGCCGGCGATCACGCAGAACGTCGCGAATTACGTCTGCGCTCAGATCTACGTCAAGCTCGTAAACGACGCGCTCAAGCAAGCGCACTACCAGGCGAACAACGCGAACCTCGGGTTCGCTCTCGCCATCCGCGACCTCGACGTCGAGGTCACGTTCTCGGGCTTCAGCGACTCGCTCGGCGACCTCGTGCGCGTGGTGTTCCAAGCCATCGTGGACGCACCGATCTCGCCCGCGACCTTCACGCTCATGCGCGACGAGCTCGCGCGCGAGTATCGGAACCTGAACCTCAAGCCGTCGGTGAAGGCGAGGTACATGCGCCTGCAGCTGCTCGAGCGCGTCGCGTTCTCGGTTGAGGACAAGATCCGCGCGCTTGCGGACGTGCAGGCGAGCGACGTCGCGCGCTTCCGCGACTCGGTGATGTGGAGCGGCGGCGACGTGACGCTGCGCAGCCTCGTGCACGGCAACAGCACGCGCGACGATGCTGTCGCGCTTCAGCTGAGCGTCGAAGACATCCTGAGCGCGCGGATCCGGCAGGTGCCATCGGCATCGCTCGTCCCGACGCCGCCGAAGACACCGATGCGAGCGCACACGACCGAGCTCCCGCTCACGTCGAACGGGATCCTGCTCCGGGACATGAGTGAGCACGACGAGGAGACCAATTCGGCGGTCGAGGTGTACTACCAGATCGGCAAGTGTGGCTACGAGCAGCACGCGTACGCGAGCCTGATCAACCAGATCATGCAGGAGCCGCTCTTCCACCACCTGCGCACCATCCAGCAGCTCGGCTACGAGGTCTACTGCTGCGTGCGCGACACGCACGGCGTGCTGGGCTTCAGCATCGCCGTCCAGTCTGCGTCGCACCCATCGGGCGAGATCGCCGTGCGCATCGACAAGTTCGTCCACGAGGACTTCCAGCAGCACCTGCGCACGCTGTCGCTCGAGACGTTCGCGCACCACGTCGCCACGCTGCAGCGTGTCAAGTCGCGGCCGGACGCGACCCTCGCGGACGAGACGGACCGGTACTGGGAGGAGATCCAGGGCCGCGGGCTCGACTTCTTCGCCGACCGCGAGGTCGTTGCGGCGCTCGACCGGTGCACGCTCGCGGGTCTTCTCGAGTGCTACGACGCTTGGCTGCTCGCGGGCAGCGATAGCAGCAGCTCGCGCAAGCTCCGCGTGCACGTCGTGGGCAAGAGCAGCCACTTCGTGCCGCTCGAGAAGTTGGTCGCCGAGGACGAGGCGCCCGTGATCATCAAGAACCTGCGCGAGTACAAGAAGACGCTGACGTGTCACTGCTGATCGAGCTCAACCTGGTCTTGAGACGGGCGCAGAGCAGGGTGACGAACGCACATTGGTGCCGGTGTTAAATAGTAAGCTAATGACGAACGCAGATGACGCGCGTCACTCGAAGGGCTCTCCGCTCTGGAACTCGTCCAGGTCCTTCTGCGTGAGGAAGTTGCGTATCGACGGCCGCCGGAACTCCACGAGAGTCCGGCGACTCGGTCGTATGGACGATACGAGCTGCGGATGGTGTGATGTGGCGGGTTCGGTGCTGCTTGCTCCGTTGGCGTGCAGGCTGACCGAGGCGTCAGCGGCGGCGGCGCCTGTGTCGAACGAGCTGCGCTTGAAGAGCCTCGATTTGGACGCCGAGCGCGTGACCTCGCGGATGGTGCTCCGCACCGCCAGGCTCTTCTCGATATCGGCGATGCGGCTGTCGACGTCACGGATGTGGTCGTTCACGCGCGCTTTGATCGCCTCGACGTCGCTCGACACGCGACCGACCTGCGTGAGGAGCGTCTGCAGCGTCGTCTCGAGCAGGATCGTCCACTCCGGCGAGTCGTCACACTCGGATCGCAGGAGGCTCCGACTGCTCTGCTGAGATATCAGTCGGAAGCGGTCCGACGAGGTAAGCGTCGGTACTGCTGACAACGCTGCTGCTGTCGATGGACCTGCTGCTGCTAGCGATGGATCTGCTGCCGTTGTAGCCGTTGTTGTTGTTGTTGCTGTTGCTGTTGCTGTTGCTGTTGCTGCTACACTACTCGCCGAAGCGGACGGTGCCGCCGATGACGCGTTCTGGAGAAGCGCCACTGGCGGAGACGGCGACGGTCCAAGCATCGCTGCTGCCACGACCGAAGTCGGCGCGA
The DNA here is from genome assembly GCA_023333865.1 of Globisporangium perplexum. Classification (NCBI taxonomy): domain Eukaryota; phylum Oomycota; class Peronosporomycetes; order Pythiales; family Pythiaceae; genus Globisporangium; species Globisporangium perplexum. Next base: position 5,978 of record JAASFS010000246.1, on the reverse strand, counting down.
TGCCGTTCGATCCCGCGAGCCCGATCGGGAGGTTCCGACTCGACCCGCCGCTGTGGTTCAGCGGCATCTCCACGGACCCCGTCCTGGATGCGCTCCTCGAGATGCTATCCTGCTGCATCGGCGAGCTGCGTCCCAGTGGCGCGGACTGGGCGGAGCTGAGTCTTCGCTTGGGCTTGCTCCGGCCCGTCTGGCTGTGGAAGAGCTCAGAGAGGTCCTCGATCTTGGTGCGGATGTACTCGACGTTCACCTCCATCATCTCGAGCATCGTCATCTGCTTGTCCATCGGGTCGCTCACGTCGTGCGAGTTGACACCGCGCTTGACCTCGCGGTACGCCTGCAGCACGGCGTAGAGCTTGTTCTCGCTGCGGCGGATCGCCGCGCGGCCGTGCTTGGAGTTGAGGCCGTGGTGGTGGCGCCGCTGGCACCCGATGAGCTGCATGAACGCCTGGATCACGCGCGCCGCGTGGTCGTTAACGAGCCGCCGGTTGTCGTCCTTCTTAAGGAACGCGTTCACCTTGTGCTCGGAACGCGTGAGCATGAGGTGGTTGCCCATGACCGCGATCATCGTCGCGGTGCCGAGCGTGCCGAACGTGCCCGTGAGCACAGTGATGAGGCGACCGGGGATCGTGTGTGGCACGATATCGCCGTAGCCGATCGTGAGCGCCGTCATGACGAGCGTGAGCACCGCGTCCGCGAGCGAGAGCGGCTCGCAGCACGAGTCCGGTGCGAAGGCGCAGAGGAAGCGCTCGACGACGTAGAGCGAGTAGCTGGCGACGACGAGCAGCACGCCGGCGCAGGAGAGCAGCCAGCGGCTCGGGTGGTTCTTGAGCGCGGCCTTGAAGTAGTACGCGAGCGTGAAGTCGACGTTGGTGAGCGAGCCGATGAACCAGCCGTTGCTCGAGTTGAACGAGTTGCGCGCGCGCACGGCGCGCAGCACGAGCGCCACGCGCGCGAACATGAGCAGGCTCGAGGCGACGGCGAGGTTGGGCCAGCGCGGGTCGACGGCCTCGAGCCCCGGGAACGGATGCACGCAGAGCACGAGCAGCTCGCGCAGCAGAGGCCACCGCAGCGAGGAGCTGAGCAGCGTGGCCTGCGGTGGCACGATGTTCTTGATCTTCATCACCTCGCACTCGGCCGCGTAGTAGCGGTAGACGTAGTAGAGCAGGATCGTCGTGGAGAACGCGATGAGCACGCGCAGCGCGTGGAGGATCATGCGGCCGTCCTGGATGGGCACAGCGGCCGCGAGCGAGTCGAAGCAGCGCGGGCATTCGCCTTCAGCGATTGGACACGGGGCCGCGAGCCCCTTGGCGTTCGCGGACCAGAGGTACTCGAGCTGCACGACCATGAGCGCGAGCCCGAATAGCGCGTAGAAGAGCTGGAAGTTGGCGTGGCGCTTCTGCGCGAGCACGAGCTGCGTGCGCCGCTCCTGAGCCGACAGCGCGTCGAACGCGCTCCTTGGCGCCGCCGAGCCCTTCGGTTTCCCTTTGGGCTTGGGCACGGCGCCGCGTGCCGGCCCGGCGGTGTCCAGCGGCAGGATCTCGTTGCGCGCGGGCATGCTGCGGCTCGGCGCATGCGCGGGTGGCGGCGCGTGACCGGGAGGACTTGGTCGTTTCGCGTCCGTTCTGCTGGTCGCGCATCCACATATACTATCCACACGTCGCTGACCAGCCTACTTGCGGACCTGCTCATGCCAACAGGTCGCATACCGCTGCATGAAGGAAGACATGAACGGTGAAGACCGACAAGACCAGAAGAGTTCGCCTTCGTTAGCTGCGCCGCCGACCTCGGTCGAGCGTGCGGCTTACGCGGCGGCGGTCTGGCCGAACTGGTCCCCTATCGTTCGTTCGCGGAGCTCACGCATGCTGGAAGCTAAGCTGGGCTGGGCTGGCTGGTTGGCGCGACCGAGGCGTCTAGTAGAAGAAGCCGATGATCTTGCCACCCGTGTGCTTTCGGCGGGCCTCGTGGTGGTCCATGATGCCGTACGTGGTCGACACCACGATGTGGCCGAACTGGCGCGACGGCAGCAGGTTGTTGATCCACTTCTCGTACTCCGACAGCGTCACGTCGAAGCGCGGCGAGATGACACCGCACTTGTTGATACGGCCCTTGAGCTCCACCACGATCTTGCCGGCGCGGTGGTCGTCGACGATCTCGAACTCGCCGATGTAGCCTGCACACATCGCCAGCATTCACTCGAGTCAGTCAACAGGCTCCGGACAAGCAGGTGGGGCAGGCGGGCTTCTCCACCTCCTCTCCTTCCAAGAAGTGATCACGCACCGTTCTTCTGCATCACCTGCAGGAACTTGACGATGACCTTGCTCGACGGGCGGATGAGCACCTGGCGCTTGCCGCGCTTCTCGGCGTTGTAGATGGTCTTCAGGCAGTCGGCGAGCACGCTCATTCGCACCATTCTGGAAGCACACACGCACAGTGGCGGCGGCAGCGAGCGATCGCACCAAGCACACATCACACATTAATACACACGCAGGACGCCAAGGACATGTTCACTCCACCGCGGTGCGCTGCTCCCTCCACCACACACACACACACGCACACGCATGCATGTCCATGACTGCAGGTATGTGGCGGCGGCAGAGGAGAGCAGACGCCCTGCGAGACGGCAGTGATTTTGCCTCCAGAGCCGCATGCGCAGGCGCCAGGCAGCTCGCGCCACACCAGCGCGTGCGCATGCGGCTCGCTCCCGGGACGGGAGACGACGACCAGCAGCTCGCTTACTTGGCTTCGGGGGGTGGTGGGGATCGAGTAGAACGAAGGGTTCGAGATTCTGAGCGCCGCAAAGCGAGGAGCGAGCGAGGAGCGATGCGATCGATACGATGGCGAGGACGGATGGCGGAGAACCAGTCAGCCGCGATAACTCGCGGTTTGTATCCACATACAAAAACGCAGTTAGAGAAACTATCACGATGCATACGGAAGTCTATTTGACAGTATTGATCAACCTTGAAGCAAATCTCCAGGTTTACCTGATTTCACTCGCTCCTGCAAGTGATGCCATCAAGCTCGCTGCGACGGCTGCAGGACAGCTCGCTGCACTCGCGCTTCCGCCAGCGCTTCCGCCAGGAAGTCTCGCTACAAGCGTCGAGGAGCGAGCGCGACCGGATCGCCCCGAGCAGCTGCGCAGCATTCAGACCAGAGGAGAGTCGAGTGAAACAGTGTGTCTCGTGTTCCAAGGGACTTTCGAGCGGCACTCGAGCACCGTCGTGCCTGCTGCCTGCCTGCAGCAGATCAAACAGATGCATACACAATGCGCTACGTCCTCCGCTCGACCGAACCTTACCTCGCGCGGCCAGGAACAGGAGCCTTGGCACGCACTCCAGCGCTGGATTTCTGGTAACGCAATGTTGCGAACTCGGCTTGGATCTCGTCGCTCGTGCGGCCGAGCGTCTCGGGGAGCGTCTTGAGCGTGAGTGCGAAGAAGACCGAGAGCGTGGCGACGAACGGCAGGAAGGACAGGTCGCCGAGCGCCGCGGTCAGATACGGGAACGACACACCGACGACGAGGTTCGAGAGCCATGAGAAGAAGATGCAGACAGCCGAGGCGGTCGCGCGGATCGACGCTGGGAAGAGATCGGCCACGACGGCGTAGATGAGCGGCCCGAGACTCAGCGCGAAGCAGCCGACGTACGCCCCGATGAAGATGATTGACATCGTAGTGGCGCCAGTGCGCAGCGAGACGGTGATCCCCACAGCGCACACAAGCATCCCGAGGAACCCGGCGAGCAGCACTCGGCGATACCCGAAGCGCTTTGCGACGACTCCGACGGCGAAGGACGGGACGAACCCCATGAGCGTGGAGACCAGGTTACCGACGCGGTCGTCCGAAATGCCTGCGTCGACGAAGATACCAGACGAGTAGTAGGACACCGCGTTGATCCCCGAGAGCTGCTGCGCGATCGAGATCATGACGGCGACTGCGAGCTGGCGTCGGAACAGCGGAGAGAGGAGCAGGGACACCACTGTGTTGCTTTGCTTCGTCACAAGCGAGTGCGAATCGCTTGTGCGCTGCAGCAGTGGCTCGGAGCGGCTTCGCGTGCCGTAGGAGACACGAGGAGACGGTGCTTCGACGTCCTCCAAGACACTCACTGCTGCCGCTGTTGCTCTGTCCTCCTCGAGCCAGGAGAGTGCGAGCGAGACGTACTGCTCGCCGTAGATGCGCGCTGCCACCTGCTCAGCGGCGTCGCGCTTGCCCTTTGTGAGCAGCCACGCCGGGCTCTCAGCGAGTAGGAAGCTCGCAAGAGCGAGGAAGAGAGCGCCGTAGATCACTTGGAAGCCCGCGATGTAGCGCCAGCCGCTGCTCGTGTTCGCGATGAAGAAGACGCAGATCACGAGGAAGCTGCCGAGCGAGAGCGAGAGCTGCAGCCCTCCACTAAGAGTACCGCGCAGATGCGGCGGTGCGATCTCGTTCACGTACCCACCGACCATGCCTGTCGCGCTCCCCGACGAGATCCCAGCGAGGAAGCGACCGACGACGAACACGGGGATGCTCGACGCGCTGGCTTGGATCGCGCCGCCGACAATCATGAACACTGCACTCGCCATGAGAGCTCGTCTCCGACCGTACACGTCCGCAAGGGTGCCGCACGAGAGGCTACCGATCATGCCCCCGACGATCCAAGAGTTGACAACGTAGGTCCACTCGGACTTGGAGTGTCCAGGGAACATGAGGCAAGTGCCGTCGCGCACCGGTCGCGCGTCACATGCATCCTGGTTTGCGAACGCTGCGAGGTTGAGCTGCGAGATGGACCAGCCGAACTGGAACGGGAGCATGAGCGACACCGCGACGCTGGCGTAGAGCATCCAGCTCGGTTTGTAGCCATCCGGGGCGACGGAACCGGTGGGAGTCTTGGTGGTTGGTATCTTCGTCTCGGAGTGAGCGTTGGCACTGGGATGATCTCGTGCTGTAGACGAGGGCGAAGCACGGACCTCGAGTCGCAGTGGATCGTTCGGTGGTGCTGCTGCGATCGCCATTGCTCGGTCGAGGTGACGTTGAAGTGCTGGGGTGTGCGACGCAAGGCGTGAAAAGAGAACTGCATTCGAGCGAGCGTGCTACTCGCCGCGAATCCTCCGCGCTCGCTCCAGTCCGCGAGCGCGTGCATGAACGCGTCGGCCGTGGTGCTGCTGTCGAGTGAGCGATCATGGATGAGCGAGCGCAAAGAGTGAAGGTTCGGTCCCGCGGCTTTGAACTGACAGACGCGCTGCTGGTGCCTCGCTTGAAGCGGAGCTCCAGAGGTGTCGCAGTGAATGCTTGGACGCGGCTCGCTCGGCGCGCAACTTCAAATCTCCGGCAGTCAGGTCATGCTCGCTCTCTGAACTCACCTCGGCTCATCGGTTCGCTCGGCGCCACGCATGTGGTGCGATGCACACACATCCGGCGAGCCGCCACCGCTGTCGTCGAAGTTGCCTGAACGCCACGACGGACGAGGAGGACGATGAGGCAGTGAATACTGAATGACTCACGACCGCATGCGAGCGGCTGAAGTTTGGTGCACGCATGCACTACGCCCCCATCTCCTGACATCCGCTGCGAGCGATACATGCTCAGGAGTGAGCCTCACCGGCTGGCGAGCACCAGCACCAGCAGACGCATGCTTCTGGTGTTGGGTGGAGTGGGGCGACTGGTTCGTCTCTGGTGCTGGTGGCGAGCACCAGTCATCTGTTCCTCGTATCTGCCCAGCGAGCTCCGTTCATCGGCTTGGCAACCGCCTCAAACACCAGAGGTGTCTGCACAGTGGCCACGCTACAGGCAGCTGCCTCGTCGTCATCCCCCAGTCTCTCGGTCGCAGCGCCTACAGCGCGGACTCCGGCGCTCCGGTGCGGATCCCTTGCTTCTGGCATGTGTCCATCGAGCTCCACGCATTCACAGTGTGAACAGCAAGATCAAGTACACCGGAAGGAGTGTTGGCGAGCGAGCGGTGTCCTACGAGAGGACCGAACTCTCTCTCTCTCTCTCTCTCTCT